>PISX010017712.1:0-42609 GCA_004024625.1 Mellivora capensis | reverse complement strand
ATCTCAAGTATGCAATATATTATTATTAACTGTAGTCATCATGCTGATGTTACCTCCTCAGAACTTGCTCACCTTGTAACTGCAAGCTTGTATCTTCTGACCTAATCCCCCAAGTTATCCCATCCCCCAGCTCCTGGCACTCTATTGCTATAAAATCAGTTTTTCCTTTTTGTTCAGATTCCACATATGAGTGATGCCATATAGTATTTGTCTTTCTTCTTTCACCTTATCTCACTTAACATAATGTCTTCTACTTTCATCCATGTTGTCAAAATGGCAGGATGAATGTTCTCTTTTATTTTAATGTTTTTTAGATTTTACATTTCAACTGTTGAAGTATAGTTGGCATACAATGTTTTATATATAATGCGTGTGTGTGTTTAAAGATTTTATTTATTTGACAGAGAGAGAGCACAAGCAGAGGGAGTGGCAGAGGCAGAGGGAAAAACAGTCTTCCTGCTAAGCTGAGATCCTGACATGGGGCTTGATCCCAGGACCTTGGGATCATGACTCGAGCTGAAGGCAGACGCTTAACCAACTGAGTCACCCAGGCGCCCTGGCATACAGTGTTATATTGGCTTCAACTGTACAGCATACTGATCTGACAATTCTATATGGTAGTTAATTCTTGCCAGGATATGTGTAGTCACCATTTGTCATCATACAATGTTATGACAATATTATTGATTATATTCCCTGTGCTGTACTTTTTATCTCTGTCACTTATTTATTTTATAACTGGAAATTTATACCTTTTAATCTTCTTTACCAACTTTACCCATTCCCCCACCCCTCTAACAACCACCAGCTTGTTCTCTGCATTTGTGAGTTTGTCTCTGATTTTGTTTGTCCGTTTGTTTTGTTTTGTTTTTAGATTCTACATATAAGTGAAATCATATGGTATTTAACTTTTTTCTTGACTATTTAACTTGGCATAATAGCCTTTGGACCCATCCATGTTGTCCTTTAAATTCTGTTCAATTCCGGAGGACTTTCCCCGGGTTAAAACTCTCAAAGACAGAGACAGCTGGCCTAGTAGTTAACATGAAGAGAAAACATCAGTGCCTCCTCAAAAGTAAGCTTGGTTACTTTCTGTCTATCCAGTTTCCATGGCGTTCAAGCTTTTCCCATAAGATAGGGAAGATCAAAGAGAGATAAATGGGGTTCCTCCTCCCTCTTCAGACAGGAAGCCAGGGCCTGAGCCCTCTGTTCCTGTCTCAGAGTGCCCCAAGCTACCCCCTGATTCTGCATCATCCCTGCCTCCAGCAGAGAGTACAGATACCATTGCAGGCTGTGGCTCCAACAGAAAGTCCGGAGATCTTTCAGATTTGAGATGGCAGTTCTGGGAGGACACTTGCCATTGATATGATTCAGGGGAGAGGGACAAAAGGTAAGAGGAGAGTGTGTATGACTATCCAAAAGTGGGGTATAGTTTCTAAGCTCTTTTTACTATTCTCCCTGCCTCCCCTGGAGTTGGGGATGTTCCCTCCCTCTCCTCTATGAAGCAAATGAATGTGTCCTGGAAGGCCCAGAAAAGTAACCTAGATTAATGGTAAATCCCTGCCACCTACCCTCCATGGTCTGTTTCTGCATCTGTGAAACATGGGCTGGAGGGTGCAGAATTAGAGTCCTTTAATGCTGATATGGCACGGCCAGTCCTTGGTCTAAGAAGTTACCTCAGCTGGTTGGGGTTTAAGAAGAAAACACATAAGGAAAATTCCTCCACTGCAAAGTCCAGTAGAGAGGGCACCTGTGAGGCTGATGAATAGGCTACCATGGCCTAGAAACAGACAACCAATAGCAGACTCTGCATTCAGACAGCACCCTTGAGCAATCATAAATAACTTCAGGAGTCCTGGCCTCTCCATCATATGACCTTAATGTCCTGTCCCAGTCCCTGCCTTGGTCTCATCATCTTACAGATGATCAGTTGACCAGGATGATCCCAAGTCCCTTCTGTTCCATAATCATATGGTGTTGATGACATAGACTCCCAACTGCCACTGTCACACCCACTGTCCAATGCATTGGAAGCTCCACCTCTGCCATCTGCCTTCCTTCAAGACCTTCTCCTGACCCTTCCTCCCGGAAAACCCCACCTGTCCACTCCTCCTTGAAGTGCTTGCCCGCTCTGTGGGCACTTTACTTTTCAGGGTCTGCAGGTCTCACCCAGCCTCTGATCTGAGCTGCTTTGCTTTGAGATCTTAATATGTCAGGCATGCCTGCAGCTGGAAAGCAGCTGCCTTGTCTTCTAGGTGTCCAGCATAGTGTATAAGATATAATTAGGAAGGTGCCCCTGGCTGGAAGGGCACCTGAGTGGCTCAGCCATTAAACATCTGCCTTTGGCTCAGGTCATGATCCCAGGGTCCTGGGATCGAGCCCCGCATTGTGCTCCCTGCTCAGTGGGAAGCCTGCTTCTCCCTCTCTCACCTCCCCTGCTTGTGCTCCCTCTCTCGCTGTGTCTCTCTCTCCGTCAAATAAATAAAATCTTAAAAAAAAAAGATACAATCAGGAAGCTATGAGAAGTTTATATAAATCACAAATATTTTTGGTATTTGGCAAACAAAGAAAATCCTAGCATAGTACTAGACCATTTTAGTTAGCTGGTGCTCAAATTATGATTATTGTCTGATAAAACTGGCAGAGTAGGTTAGAGTGAGTCAGGGGGATTACAATAAATACCAGGGATCCAAACTAAAAGATGTCATTGGCTCCTGCCTCCTGTTTTTTTTTCTCAAAATATAGTTTCAACTTAGTTTCTAACAGAACCATATACCACGTATCAAGAGCCTGGAAAAAAATACAAAAGCATTTCAGCAAGACACCAAACTTCCTAAGCTTCTCCCTCCTGTCCTTACCCCCATTCTTGGAACAGATAGAGGGATTGGATGTTATCACTCCTCCAGCATCAGGGGTCATCTTTCTTCCCCCTGTATATCAGAGTCTACCAGACATACCTGATGAACTGAGGAAAAAATATCATATTCACAGGACCATCCTGATGTTCCACAGATGGAAAAAAAAAAGCGCAGCGCCTCAGTCAAGCATGCAGAATAAGGGAGCTGTGGCAGTTTGAAGAGGCTGGACAGCCTCTCCCATACCTTCTTTAGATCTCTCTATTCAAAGTCACTCTCCATCTTCCTTGGACCTTTGATATGCCTATACCAGTGGCTGGCATCAGGATAAGAGAACCTGAGGGTCAGAGAAGTGAGAGGGAAGGGGAGGAGTTAGGAGCAAGAAGAGGCTGACATTCGGAGAGGAAAGGGATGGTAAAGAGGTGAGTAGAGAAGCTGGCTGCCTGTGCACAGAGTCTTCTGAATTCTCTACATAGGAACCAAGCAGAGACTGAATCTTTGTGGTACCAAAAGCAAAGTTCCAGGAACCCTTCTCTTCTGAAGGAGCAGCCAGATAAGGCATAAAACATGAGCTTATTTTTTAATCTTAAGAGGCAGGGAGAGATGGGTGAAAAAACAAACATAAAAATAGAGTGTGCAAATTCCTGATGGAGGAAGCATAGCTCTGCTCTGAGTGCTGGACCCAGTACCTCCTTGGACAACCCTGAACATTGATGAATCTGCTGTGAATGTCAGAGTCTACGCCCTAGAATAACAGAAAACATAGGTAACAGAATCATTCATGACCAGTGAGAATCTATTTAGAGACACTTGGGAGTCACCTGAGAGGCTCTGGCTGCACAAGAAGTGATAAGGAAAATATGTTTCCAGTAACTGACTCCAAAGAAATAGAGATCCATGAATGCACTACTGATAAGTGCACAAATTGGTACAGGCACCTAGTAAAACTAAGTAGTTGTATCTTCTAAACAAGAACATATACAGGACTTCCATACAGATATACATGAGATTGGAGGAAATTTCTGAGACATGGGGATTATTTTCTTGTGATCATTTTCTCCTCCTCACTTCTCCTTTCCCAAAATACTATCTTGAGAACATTTCCTCCCTTAGGTATATCAGCAACATATATTCTCCAAAAACAGGTAATAAAAGGTTTGTGGGAGCATCATCCATAACTCATAACTCCCAAATGAAAATTTCTTCAATGCTGTCAATAAAAATGAATACATAAAATATAAAATAGTAACAGAAATGCAATTTGAGAATCAGCAAACTACGACAACACACAATTTTGGAAAACCTCACAATGTTGAACAAAACAGTTCAGATTCAAGAAAACACATACTGTGTGACTCATTTATAGTAAGTTCAAAAACAGGCAAAACTGACCACTTCTTTTGAAAGCCAAAGTACGGTTTATCCTTGTGTGCAGACTCTAATAATGAGCAAGAGAGGAGTTTTTAAGATCCTGGTCAGGTTCTGTTTTCTTGAGCTGAATACTGGTTACACAGATGTGTTCAAACTTTCATGTATGTTTATCAAGGCAGGCAGGGCCAACCTCCCACACTCATCCCCTAGACAGGGAGAGAAACTAAGGCACCAAGAAGTTAAACAATTTTCTCAAGTTCACACAAGGCTCAGTGGCTGGGCTGGACTAAAGGAGTGATCTGCCGACTCCTAGTTCAGTGCCCTAGACTCTCCATCCTCATTCTTCTCAAGAAGTCTAGAGCTTTGTTGTCCAGTATGGTAGCCACTAGCCACACGTTGCTATTTAAATTAGAATTGATTAAAATTAAATAAAATTTAAAATTCAATTTTTCAGTCACCTTAGCCACTTTTTGAGGGCTCAATACTCATATGTGGCTAGTAATTATTGTATTAGACAACACAGATTTAGAATATTTTGATCATCACAAGAAGTTCTGGTGGACAACACTACTCTGGAAGGACCAATGAGAAAATCAAGACCAACAGAATCTCTCAAGGCACTAAAATTTATCCGAAACATCTTTCTGGCCACTTACCTGATGGTCTGGTGGAGGAGAAAAGGGCCCAAATAGTGATTAAGATCCCAGGGCTGGTTCTTAGCAAGCAGGTGTAGCATGCCACTAGTGACTCAGCCCACCTTCCTCTGCCCCCTCCTTTCTCCTGAGACTCAGGGCGCACCCTCACCCCAGACCACTCATTGTATTTCTGATCCAAGATTGCTTATGCTTCAGACTTTAACTTAGTGAAGCTTTCCGTCTATTAAAGAAGTTTCCAATCAGAGAGCACTCTCCAGAACTTTTGAACCTACTCATCCTAATCTCAGACAGGCTGGAAGACACATCCCTTCCTTCCACCAGTGGCTCTGGAGAGTGGATCAGATTTTCCCAAACCAGACTGAACCTCAGATATCTGGGCTTTTGACAATACTGGTTCACAGAAGGCCCAGGGCAAGGAGAGGTCCCCCCACCCCACCGCCCCACTCCTTGTCCCTTCGCCATGCCACATAGTCCCTCCCATGGTATGCTGATGTCTCAGCCAGAGCATTCTCTAGGAAGATCTCTGAGTGACAGAGCTGTCAGGATTATACCTCTAGTAACCTCTTACTTTGTAAAGGTGATCTATTCAACTCTAAGGTTGTAATAAACTCTGACCACGTTGCACATATTTCACTCCCCATGTCAGCCGAGGAAGACCTGTGAACTCTCCTGAAGGAGTGGTTGGGGGATAGACCTGAGGATCTCACAGGAAAAAAAGGGGACAGGAGGCTCAAGCACCTCAAAGGTTAGGTGTTAGGGGAGGGCCCAGAGCTCTCTCCAGCATGCTGAAAGAAATTCTAAATGGGAAACATACTAATCTAGCTCAGAGCAGTCACCTTGTTGCCCATACGCCCAGGAAGGGCATGGTGTGGAAAGTTCCCCAAAGCTGAACATTCCCAAAACCTCTCTCTTGGGACAAGGCTCTCTTTGCTTTGTCAGCTGATTGCTTTTTTACTCCTTATGAAGCCATGTGGAACTAAACATTCTTAGGAAAATACCTATTTCTGGGATTGCAAAGCCTTTGGGTTTTTAGTCATCCTAGCACTTGATCTCTATTTCCCACTGCTGAAAAAAGACCAAAACTAAAAGAACAGATGAAATAAGCTTTGAGGAACAATTGGAAAGTGCGTGCTTATGTAACCTTTATTCCTTTTCACCCCAAGCTCACTCTCACCTGCAGCTCTATCTTGGGAGTCACACCAGTGCTGCTGACCTGACGATGTCTCCCCAACTCACCTGGAAGAGTGTTCGCAGGTTGAATGCTTCACTTCTTAGATGCTCCCTAATTGCTCGTTCAGCCTTCATCAGAAGCTCATGCTGGGGACGCCTGGGTGGCTCAGTGGGTTAAGCCGCTGCCTTCAGCTCGGGTCATGATCCCAGAGTCCTGGGATCGAGTCCCGCATGGGCTCCCTGCTCGGCAGGGAGCCTGCTTCTCCCTCTGCCTCTGCCTGCCTCTCTGCCTGCTTGTGTGCTCGCTCGCTCTCTCCTTCTCTGGCAAATAAATAAAATATTAAAAAAAAAAAAAGAAGCTCATGCTGACTGAATATCAGTGAGCTTGAGCTTCTTTTTCACCTTTGCCTTTCCTTTCTCCTTGAACACAGGGGAAAGTAAGTGGAGAACCCAGTAGATTTCTCAGTCCCTGCTCTACCCCTCCTTCAGCATCTGAGGTCATGCTTCCTGGACAACTGCCCACTATTAACTAAGCTGCTGAGTGGAAGGTGGGGAGGGCTGAGGTTGAGGGAGGATGATGGGTTGGGATCAGGAGTAGAGACCAGGTGGAGCCCTGTTATGCAAGGCAGGTAGATGATTCTGTGGCTCAGCCAGACCAGGGAGAGGACAGGTATAGTTACCTGGGGATGATTTTCATTTGCAGAGACAAAAAGCTTCAAAACTCTGGAATTCTAGGTGCAGAGATATTCTCAAGAACCCCTTCTTCTCTCCCAGCTAATGTCCTAGTTGCCAATGTTGGGCTAAAAAAATCATCCTTGGGATGCCTGGGTGGCTCAGTTGGTTGGGCGGCTGCCTTCGGCTCAGGTCGTGATCCCAGCATCCTGGAATCGAGTCCCACATCGGGCTTCTTATTCAGCAGAGAGCCTGCTTCTCCCTCTGCCTCTGGCTGCCTGTGCTCTCTCTCTCTCTCTCTGACAAATAAATAAATAAAATCTTAAAAAAAAATCATCCTTTACTTTCCTGTCTCCCTGTCATATGGTCCTCCACTAGCAAGGGCCCTGGGTAAATGAAATTTTCTCATTTGAAAAATAGGAACACAGAAAGTACCAAAGGCTATGGATCAGAATCTAGCACCAGCCTTCTAGTCTCCTTCCTACATCAATACTCTTCCCCAAGCCTTATCAACTCATCCTGTAATCTAACCTGAAAGCTAGATATTAAAAAAACCCATATTACATGGGACATGGAGCACCTCCATTACAGGTTGGGAGGATGGGGGGTCTTGGGAGGGGGATACCAGCATTATGGTTTGGTGGGGTGGGGGCCAGAGTGGGGTCAAAGTGGGGCCAAAAGTGAGCTTGTCCAATTGGGTCTGCACCTTCGTGTGTATTCCCACAGGAATATGCTCCCATAGGGGATGCAAAGGTCTAACTTCAAAGGGTTATAAGCAAGTAAATGAGACAATCTGCACATCACCAAAAACTTGAAAGTGTTAGGGACTGCTATTGCTGCTGCTGTTGTTATTCTTACATTTCTTGTCCTCTCTGGCTCCAATATTCTCCCTGTCTTGCCCTGAGCCCCGCACCTTGGGCTTGCCCAGTGGGAAGAAAAGGACAAGTCACATATAACCAACTGTTCTAGTCACCCACTCAACCTTGGGCCCAGAGGTGGCAAATCTGGACTTTCTGACCCACAGAGCTAACTAACCACCCCTTTCCATGCTGCCCAGGCCTTCTTCAGACCCAACAGTCAGCCTGTGTCTTTCCTAGGTTCCAGCTCCAAGCTGCTCAAGCTTGAGCTTGGGACAAGGCCTTGTTATACTCAAAGAAGAAGTGACTTAGTTCATGTTAAGATAGCTAGAGGAAATATACAGTACATGAATTCTTTTGCAAGCCCCAACTGAATTGGATCCTAGCCACCTATAAACATGGGAAACAAAAAACAACCCCAAGCCATCTTTGGAAACCCTCTCTACCAAACACAATAGAGTTTTCTTTTACCACTTTCAAGAGAAAAACTAAAAAACACACAAGGAAAAAAAATCAATTCGATAGCCTACCTTAGTGTAGTTCAAACACCTTACTTCCCTTCCTTCATGTTACGTGAGGATAATGGATCTGCAACATTTTTGTAGATTGACATTCAGGTTACTCTGGGTATTTGAAGAAATGATGAGTATTATAATACTTATTTTATAGAAAAATAAGCTGAAGTCAGGAGAAGAGACAGACCTGGATTGGCGGGACCCCAGCAGTAAGCATTTTATCATGCCATGTTTCTATGGGCTTCTTTGTGGCTCATTCTCCTTGAAGCTACACCAACTGTCCACCAGATTCATTGGTGGGCAGGGGTGAGGACTGAATGCCATCATCAAAGAGGTCAATGGAGCAAAAAGGTCTGCAGGTGTTATTCCTGCCCACCACCAGCCACTCCTCTGGGCCCTTCTGGCTGGGAATCCTTCCACTGTTTTCCTCCTGTCTGCGTCTGCTTCCCTTCCAGCTGCTATCACCTGCAGCTTCTGACCCTGCTCCACAGAGAAACAACCTCATTGTTCTTTTTCTTCCTGTTTAAGAAGCAAGCACACCGGGGCACCTGGGTGGCTCAGTAGTTAAGTGTCTGCCTTCGGCTCAGGTCATGATCCCAGGGTCCTGGGATCAAGCCCCGCATCGGGTTCCCTGCTTGGCAGGAAACCTGCTTCTCCCTCTCCCACTCCCCCTGCTTGTGTTCCCTCTCTCACTGTGTCTTTCTCTGTCAAATAAATAAATAAAGTCTTAAAAAAAAAAAAAAGAAGCAAGCACACCTTCTCTGGGGCTTTGTAATGTTTTAATTATTTCAATATTGATGAGAAGAAAAAGTATGCCAAAAAAAATCCAAAAAAAGCAGAAGATGATCAAAAAGCTATTCCTGGTGTGCTTGGCCTATGCTTCCCATGCCACAATAATTCATGATCACTCCATGGAGAGCTGTCCAGACTCCACCCTATACTGATCCTTTCTTCCCATCGCCCATGTGGTCCCAGAGGACCAGACAAAGTGGAAAGCAGAAACACAAGTGGGAAAGTGAGTTCCCAGGCATGGGCAGGGCCCCAGTGAGGTATGGGCATACCAGGGGACGGCCACACAATATCTGAGGAGAGTATCCAGAATACCTGGATAACCAGGTAGAGCTAGAATGGTTCTTGGGAACATTGATTTCAAGGAGGCAACTGAAACATGTTGGAGAAAACAGAGTCTGAAGAATCCAGCCTGAGTGCTGTAGTCCATTTTCCTCACACCAGGCACCCCTGGCTACACTGAAAAACTATCACCAAAGTCTCTGTGTCTGTTCAAAAGAGTCATGAGGCCTCCAGTTTGACAGTATCTAATTTTAACTCTTTGTCTTTCCGTCAATTGAATATTTTTTAATCTGAAAACCTGCTGAGGGCCCAGCACTTTGGAAGTTGCCAAACATAAGTAAAATAAAGAGAAAGTGGAAAAAGCACCAGGCAGGCACCTAGGAGACCTGGATGTTAATTCCAAGACACTTACCAGCATTTACCAACTACAGACAGGTCCCCTTCTTTCTCTGGGTTCCACACCCTCACCTAGAAAGCCAGAAGTGGCCTGTGCATTCTGTAAAGGCAGTTTTCAATAGCGTTCCTTTACTCACAGAGCCTATAATCTGGCCATACCCTGAAGCTTAACACTCAAGTGTTAAACGCTATTGTGGGGTGACTTTCATTTTTAAAATCTGCTACTACTTTTAACCCCCAAATGTTGTTTTTTATTCCTGGATCATTGCCTTCAAAACACCAATCCCAAGGGAGAGTTTGGAGAGGCTGCTCTGAGCCTTCCTCAGGATCTCATGACCTTAGACTAAAATAACAGCCTGTAGGCCCCATTGATGCCCTACAAAATGTGGTCATGTCTACCTGTTATCATAGAATGAGCACCAAAAGCAAATAATCCCTACTGGCCCACTTCTCCTTCAGTATTTTGGAGGATATAAAGATACACCTGGACAAAATGGAAGATTGATGTTCTCCCCACAGCACCAAAATTAGTTGAGTTCCTTCCCGAAACTAGCTGTGAGTACCTGCTATTTGCAGAGTTCAAATGAGTTCCAGAAACACGAGCTAATGAGGTCCCCAAGCAACCTAGCCAGGCTCAGCCTGATCATTCCTTTCTGACTCACCACCTGCAGGTTGGTGGGTATGAGAACATGAGGTTTTTTTCCTCCATCTCCAAGATGGGATGGGAGGGGGGTAGGTTTAGGCTCTTGTCTACTCTAGAGATGCCCATCTGAGTGTGTCCAGGATGATCAGGGTCACTGGTCTGGTGACAACAGAAGGATTTGCCCTCAACAATGCCAATTCTCCCAGGCCAGTCTCCAACTGAGGCAATTACCAAACACTGTGTCAAAACTCTCTGAATCTCAAGAGCAGATGAGGATGTGACACAGCATCATGATCATCATTGGTCCACCTCTGGCTTGGGAGGGGTTGGGAATAGAAATAGAACAACAGGAAAAAGCATTACAGCATGGTGGGATTTAGGGTCCATCTGTCCTGAATTCAAATCTTCCCATAGTCACCTCTCAGCTGCCTAATCCAAGGTAAGTCGCCCAAGGTCACTATATCTTGGATTCCTCCATAATAAAATGAAGTTAATGGCTCCTATTTAAAGAATCATTATGGTGCAAAATGAGGTAATATATGTAAAGTATTTCAGATAGTGTCTGCCATAAATTGGATGCTCAAAAATGGTTGTTATGATTATTATCATCCTCTCAAGGAACATATAGGATGCTAATATGGACATGGGGGACTCAGAAATGAAACCAAATTGAATGAGATGTAGAAAAGTGGAGATGAAAGGCTGTCTGAATTGAGTTTGAGGAGATCCACAGAGATCCCTGTTCTCAGGTTACAGGGAAAGGAATGCATTTCTAACCTGGGAAATTAAAGCCATCTCTGTCTCAGACTCCTGGAGTCACTCTCTAAGAAAGCAAATAGAAGCAGGCTTTGGAACTGGAAGGAATCTCTAAGATACAAGGATTATTTTTCTGGCTATCATTATATTACATTCCTTTCTCAAAAAGATCCTGTCCTGAGAGCCCCTCAGAGGTCACTGCAGCCTAGATTATAGGATCTTCAAGGTTGAGCCATCAAGAGTTTTGTTTTGCCAGTGGGCTTGGGTCCTGACATAGGCACCAGGGCCTGGGAACTGAAATGACACACAACTTCATCTCACTCACACAGGAGGATTGTGGGGGGTTTTTTCTAGGGGCTACAGGCTCCAAGGGTTGAGCACTTCACCCAAATGCTCTGGAAAGCAGTGTAGAGCATCACAGGAGTATCTGAGCAGAAGAAAACAATCTGGTGCCCTTCCCAGAAATAGCTCAACATCCTGAGGATAACTCCACGTGGTAAGAGGTGTGTGGAGGGCATGTCAACAGTACTTTCTTGGAGCTGTGAGCCCAGGGCCTGAGAGAAGCTGCTCCCACAGGGGTGGTGAGACAGGAAAGCAGGAATTAGGCCTTAATGTCTTTCCCCACTGTGCCTAAGACCCCATCCTTTCCGAGTCTTGACTGGACTTTTATCCCTATATGGCAAGGACTGTAGTGCAGGAGGCAGACTCTCTGGGCCTGGAATCCTCTTACTAGCTGGGCTCACACTGGCAGAGGTGGATGCACTTGGGTAGGGAGTTCAGTCCAAGGCCATCAGCCTCCCATACTTAAAGGTCCCCATGATCACCACAAGTCAAAGGCCCACAAAGCCCTGGTGGACAACACTGAGCCTTTGAACCTTTGTCACAGAGAGGAACTCTCACCTTGACAAAGCACCCCTACCCAGTTACATACTTAGTCACAAAATATCACCAAGAGGTCCTACAGAGACCAGACATGCAAAGATACCAAGTCACAAAGGGGGTGGGGGGACCTACAAGGACAACGACAGCTGCACACCTTCACACTGGCACACAGAGACACAATGACACCAGAAAGGTGTCTCCCTTCTCTCATTACTTCCTTCTTGTCTATGTTGCCATACAAAATGTCACAGGTTGGAAAATTAAAAAGACAGTAAACAACAAGTGTTGAAGAGGATGTGGAGAAAGGGGAACTCTCTTACACTGTTGGTGGGAATACATGTTAGTGCAACCACTTTGGAAAACAGTATGGATATTCCTTAAGAAATTTAAAATAGAGCTACCCTATTACTCTGCAATTGCACTACTGGGTATTTACCCCAAAGATAGAGATGCAGTGAAAAGAAGGGACATCTGTATCCCAATGTTCAAGCAGCAATGGCCACAATTGCCAAACCATGGAAAGAGCCAAGATGTCCTTCAACATATGAATGAATAAGGAAGATATGGTCCGTATATATAATGGAATATTACACCTCTGTCAGAAAGGATGAATACTCAACTTTTGTATTTTGGATGAGGCTTGAAGAGATTATGCTGAGTGAAATAAGTCAAGCAGAGAGAGTCAATTATCATATGATTTCACTTACTTATGGAGCATAAGAAATAACACAGAAGACATTAGGAGAAGGAAAGGAAAAGTGAATTGGGGAAAATTTGAGGGGGAGACAAACCATGAGAGACCGTGGACTCTGAGAAACATACTGAGGGTTCTAGAGGGGAGAGGGGTGGGGGGTTAGGTGAGTCCAGTGGTGGATATTAAGGAGCACACTTATTGCAAGGAGCACTGGGCATGGTGCATAAACAATGAATCTTGGAACACTGAAAAAATAAAATTAAATTTAAAAAATATATGACAGGCTGGGAAGCAGTATTTGCTTTCTGGGGCACCTGGGTAGCTAAGTTGGTTAAGCATCTGACTTCTGCTCAGGTCATGATCCCAGGATCCTGGGGTCGAGCCCCACATCAGGCTCCCGCTCATCAGTGAGCCTGTTTCTCCCTCTCCCTCTGCCTGCTGCTCCCCCAGCTTGCGCTCTCTCTCTCTACCTCTCACAGTCAAAAAATTAATTAATCTTTAAAAACAAGACTGGGGGCATCACATTGCCTGATTCCAAGCTTTACTATAAGCTATGATCACCAAGATAGCATGGTACGGGCACAAAAACAGACACATAGACCAGTGGAACAGAGTAGAGAGCCCAGATATGGACCCTCAACTCTATGGTCAAATAATATTTGACAAAGCAAGAAAAAATATACAGTGGAAAAAGTCTCTTCCATAAATGATGCTGGGAAAATTGGACGGTTATGTATAGAAGAATGAAACTAGACCATTCTCTCACACCATACACAAAGACAAACTCAAAATGGATAAAAGACCTCAACGTGAGGCAGGAATCTATCAAAATCATAGAGGAGAACGTAGGCAGTAACCTCTTCGACATTGTCCACAGCAACTTCCTTCAAGACATGTCACCATAGGCAAAGGAAACAAAAGCGAAAATGAACTTTTGGGACTTCATCGAGATCAAAAGCTTCTGCACAGCAAAAGAAACAGTCAACAAAACAAAGAGGCAATCCATGGAATGGGAGAAGATATTTGCAAATGACACTACAGACAAAGGACTGATATCCAAGATCTATAAAGAACTCCTCAAACTCAACACACACAAAACAGATAATCACGTCAAAAAATGGGCAGAAGACATGAACAGGCACTTCTCCAAAGAAGACATACAAATGGCTGATAGACACATGAGAAAATGTTCCTCATCATTAGCCATCAGGGATATTCAAATCAAAACAACATTGAGATACCACCTCACACCAGTTAGAATGGCCAAAGTTAACAAGACAGTAAACAACGTGTGTTGGAGAGGATGTGGAGAAAGGAGAACCTTCTTACACTGTTGGTGGGAATGCATGTTGGTGCAGCCACTTTGGAAAACAGTATGGAGATTCCTTAAGAAATTAAAAATAGAGCTACCCTCTGACCCTGCAATTGCATTACTGGGTTTTTATCCCAAAGATACAGATGTAGTGAAAAGGTGGGCTACTGTACCTCAATGTTCATAGCAGCAATGGCCACAGTCGCCAAACTGTGGAAAGAGCCAAGATGTCCTTCAACAGATGAATGGATAAAGAATATATGGTCCATATATTCTTATGCGTCCATCAGAAAGGACAAATACCCAAACTTTTGTATCAACATGGATGGGACTGGCAGAGATTATGCTGAGTGAAATAAGTCAAGCAGAGAGACTCAGTTATACATGGTTCCACTTACTTGTGGAGCATAAGAAATAACATGGAGGACATTGGGAGATGGAGAGGGGAAGTGAATTGGGGGAAATTTAAGGGGGAGACAAACCATGAAAGACTGTGGACTCTAAGAAACAAACTGAGGTTTTTGGAGGGGAGAGGGTTGGGGGGTTGGGTGGGCCTGGTAGTGGGTATTAAGGAGCACACATATTGCATGGAACACTGGGTGTGGTGCATAAACAATGAATCTTGGAACACTGGAAAAAAATAATTTTTTAAAAAATAAAAATAAAGATTAATAACTAAATAAATATTTGTTTTCTTACAGTCCTAGAGGCTGGAAATCCAAAGTCAAGCTGTCAGCAGGTTTGGTTTATTGTGAAGGCTTTCTTCCTGACTTGCAGATGGTGCCTTCTAGCTGTGTCCTCATATGGGAGAGAAAGAGAAAGAAATAGGGTGTCTTCCTCTTTTTATAAGGACACAGTCCTATCAGATTAGAACTCATTGCATAAGACTTCACTTAACTTAATTCATTTCCTCATAGACCTATATCCAGATGGCCACATGGGGGTTAGGGATTCAACATATGAATTTGGGGGAACACAATTCAGTCCATCACCCTGGTCTTCTTGGGTCACGTGAAAGTGCAAAGAGCAGAACGCCTAGACATATTGGACTCCAGTGCTTTTACTTACTGCCTCTGTGATCTTGGGCAATAAACCAGACCTCACTTTTTTCCTTTAATATGGGTAGTACAGTTTTGGTGAAGGGTAGAGAAGGTAACTGGTTTGTGCTACCTACTGGATAGTAGGCAATCAACAATGGTTTTTTGTCCCTTATTGTGGCCTCTCCCTGAGCTTCAGGGGGAGGAGATGGAGGTGGAGGTGGTTATAATGATGGGAAGGTGACCTTTCTTCTGGATTTTCTACAGTCCTAAAAGGGGAATTCCCCATAAGAGTCACAGTGGAGAGGACAGCTTGCCACTGTCTTACACAGGGGCATTGACAACAATATTGAACACAATTGGGATTTGGCACTATGCAGCTACCATACATGGCTTCTGGATAGTACGGATGTGGAGGCAACTCACTCATCCAACTATCAGCCTCTCTTTTCTTACCTCAATGCCCTCCTTCTTCAGCAGACTAACTCGCATTCCAGAGCCCAGGGGGTATCAAGTCACCCTCTTCCGGGCTCCCCAGCTCCTTTCCACCTGGCTAGCAGAGTAGCCTCTTGTCAAGGGGCACACACTGCCACTCTGGGACTGAGGGGAGAGGTAATCTTCTTCAAAGTCATGGGAATATTGAAGCTGCCCAGACAGCCCCCACATGCAGGAAGCAGAGCTGCCTTTGGCCTTGCCCCACTCAGCTCTGAGTAGCAAATACTGGCCTGTGATCCTCATTGCAGCCCAGACACCTGTGTCTTCTCCCATGGTCTTCTCAGAGATCTCCACTTCCCAGAAGCCTAGCCCTGGCCAGGCTGAACTAAGGCACTCCCCTCTTCACCTCAGGCAGAGGCCTCTCCCCTCTCCTTAATGGGCCTGCTTAGCAGGATGCTTAAAGAACTAGGGGGACCACCTCTCTGCTTCCAGTAAGCACCCTGCTACCTCTGCCACTGATACCCCTCCTCACTTACTGCAGGGTTCTTTTCTCAACCCTTTGCCACCAGAGGACCAATCAGTCAAAAAATAAGAAACAAGAAGTCTTTCTTCCTTTCAACAACATCACTGTCTGGAGACTTGTACACCTGGTTAAATGAGTCTATGACTCAAAGTTGAAACAAATCCCAGAAAAATCATAATCCAATGACTCAAATGTCAGCCCCTCCACTGAGCTTTCCCATGTCCTCACCAGCCTTAAATGGATCATTATGTAGCTTACCTATGGGAATAAAGGGCACACTCTGGGCTCTGCATTCACATCAGTAGCTGCAGTCTGCAAGTATCCCTGAGGTCTTCCTCCATGTCATGCAAGTTGGGAGGGTAGGAGAAAACCCAAGAATGAGGCTCTGTGCTACAGCCTTTCTTCCCAATGTGGCCCCCTGGCTCTGAACACAGGGCAGGAGAAGCGAGTAAGTGAGAAAGCATGGGTGAAGGTGTGTGAGAGTGAGTGAATGAACGAATGAATGAATGTCTGTAAGGGTGTAAGTGAGATCATATGAGGAATGAATGAATAAGTGAGCATGTGAGGGGGGTGTGTGTGTGTGAGTAAATGGGCAACAGCATGAGTGAAGTGTGTGCAGCATGAGATAAGAGTCTCCGTCTCTCTCATTTTCAGTCATACCCTTGGCATCTGGAACATAGAAAGTGCTAATAAATGTGTTGAGTAGCTAAATAAACCAATGAGTAGTGCAGTAGGTATTATCAGTATACCCATTTCTCAGATGAGCACACAGAGCCTGGAGAAGTTGGTAAGTGGCAGATCTGTCATTCAGACTAGGAATTCTGATTCCCAGTCCAGTGCTCTTGTGTCTCCATAATAAAAATGGTCATGTGTAGGAAGTACCAGACCCCATCTTTTCACTCCATGTGGCCTTCCAGCTTCTGTCCCACAATTTCAGAAGCTAGGAAGGTGCAGGTAGGGGAGGGGAGCACACATATCAGGGAGGAAGACAAAGCGCTCCCAGGACTTCCCCCACCATCACTTAGACTCCAGACTGGGCAAGGGGAAGGGTGAAGTGCTTGTCCTTGAGGGAGGCAGGCCATGGCCCATGAGCTGTCCCTGGTATAGGGGACATTTTTGTAGGAAGGATCAACAGTCTGGGTTCCAGGGCCTGTATGTGACCAGAGCAAACTCAGCCTCTCTGGACCTTAGTTTCCCAATCTCTGAGAGGAGGACCTGACCCCCTTTCTCACTGCAAGCTGCTGAACTGTCCCTGCTCCCCACTGCCTTGGAGGGACAGCTAAAAGGCTGCTCCAGATGTGGACAAACCCTCTGGTCAGGACTCCCCTGTGCCTTCCTCCCGAGTGATGGAGCCTCTTCTGACCACTGACCTGGATGGGGTCACAGGCCTGCAGAGGAAGAGAGATTGCGGCTTTTCTTCTTCTCAGTTGAAACTTGCTCTGGGAGGTTTCATCAGGATTTCTGCTCCCAGACATCCTTTTTTCTATAAATGCCCTTGCTCTCCAGGATTTAGGGTTACCTCGCCACTATCATCTTCTCAAAAAATATTTCCTTGAGACAGCCTAAGGGTCCTCCCTGGCTTGACCTTGAGAGGGTCACCACTGAGTAATTTGTGTTTGTCATTCAGTGCACACACAATGTATGAACCTAGAGAATGTTATCTCCTCATGGTGCAGGGAACAGCATCCTCTGGGGCTGGGCAACAGAAACCCACAAAGATCTTCACTGACACTGGAGCTCAGACATCCCTTCAAGGGCTGGGGTTGGAAAAGGGGCACCTGGGGCCCTGAATTCCCTCACAGGTGAATAGGGGGCAAATTTCTGGATCTGGTTTCTAATGCTAGCTTTTAGGTTGTGAAAAACAGAGCATCAAGGTGTGAAGTCACCCTTTCTACAATGAATATTAATAAAATGGAATAACATCTTCCCTAGATAAAACTTTTAAGAAAATGAGGTATCATAAAATGAAAAGAAATGCAAAAATTCTACATTCAATAAGATAATTACTCATCTTATGAACTGTTAAATTCAGAATTTAGTTTTCTTATTAAAGAAAAGTGAAAAATCACATGCAGTTCTCCTTAGAGTTAAAATATGTAGAACACATATTTGAATAAGTTGACACCCAGACAGTCCATAAACAATTTTTTCTGGTGTCCTGATGAGGCCTTTAACTATGGGTTTCCAACTTGCCAGAACTGATGTATCAGGATGTTTTCTCGGCTTTTCCAATTAAGTGTTGCAGCACTCTCCACTTCATTTACATGAGCAAAGCTGTTTTTCTGCTCCATAAGGTTTTCAGTCAAAAATAAAACATTTGCCTCCTCCCATCCCCCAAACTCCATTTTTTTTAAAGATTTTATTTATTTATTTGACAGAGAGATCGCAAGTAGGCAAAGAGGCAGGGAGAGAGAGGGGGAAGCAGGCTCCCTGCTGAGCAGAGAAGCAGATGATGCGGGGCTCAACCCAGGACCCTGAGATCATGACCTGAGCCAAAGGCAGAGGCTTAACCCACTGAGCCACCCAGGCGCCCCCAAACTCCATTTCATATCTGAGCCTTCTCAAAAGAGAGGCCACCCCTTTTCTATCGATTTTAAAAATAACATGGTATCAGGTAAAATTTGCAAATTCAAGTTCAATTCAAACCTGCTTTGAAATGGTATATGCATTTTTTCCCCAGATTTAAGTGAAATAAAGCAAAAAGACACAACACAGTGCTAAATAAAACCCACAGGTTTCCTGTCTGTTATCCAGCCAGCTATTCTCCCGCAACTGTGTCTCTGGCACACACAGCCACCTATCCTTTGACTAAATCCTCTTTGGGTGCCAGGAAGTCTACAGGTATTAGCTCCATAGTGTTTGAGGTGAGAGGACAGTGGGGACAGAGACATAAGACCATCTGCAGAGATACTGCGCCATGGCCGTGAGGGGGTCTCTGGTATGGCACTGCAGCAGGAGGGATTTAGAGGACACAAATAGTTCCCAATCTTTAGGGGGAACCTAAAATTAGACCCTGAAGTTAGGTTCTTCTGTCAAGATTTATAAAATTAGATCCTTGTCCCCCCACCTGAGAAATGCTGATTCAGTAGCCCTGAGAAATGAGTATTTGCAGTTAACAAAAATGATCATAAATTATTTTACTGAATAGCAGAGAATGAAAACCGCTGAATGAGATCATGGGGACAATTAATTGCCTTGAAGAATGTGAGCAAATGAGTTATACTTCTTCAAAGGGATGGACTGGGTGGCACAGGGGGTTGTTTAAGAGTATAAATTTTTCCTAGTTCATACTCCGCATTACTGGGAGCAGAGCTGAACCGAAGACACCCAAAGTGTGAATCCCTACTTGACCTTATGTCATTTCACATAAACATCACACAGTCATAGAATCACAGGGTTTCAGATATCTTAGAGATAGATCTGGGTAACTTTTCTGCATTCAATTCATGAATGTTATCTCTAAGATCTCCTTCACTTCATCTTCCACTCTTTACTGGAATGGCTCAAAAGAAGTATTTGATCATCAGCAAATTGTGTCTCTCTGTGGAAAAAAATTATATATATATATATATCTATACACACACACACACACACACACACATATATACATATTCCACAAAATCAACAGCCTTCTCCTCATTATGTGAACCAGAATCAACCAGTCTGAGTACATTCTACCAGCCTCTGTCCTAGACATCAGAGCTGGCTCGCTGGCTGTTGTTCCTGCGAGCACCCTGGCTTCTGGAACAAACTTCATTTTGCCCCTATTTCCCCCTTCATCCTGTGAGGGGTGTGACTTGCAGCTCCCTGCCCCCCAACACGATGAGTGCAAGACCCATCCCATTTTAATGAGAAAATCACCTCAGGAAGCCAGGTGTTGGGACCTATGTGGGTGTTGGGACAGGGTTCCAAAGTACAGAGATATAACAATAATGAGGGGACTCCCTGATTTATAAACCCTTCATAAATCTGCCAGACAGCTACAGTTACCATAAAAACACTTTGGAAAAGTCAGTCATAAGCCCCAATCCTGAAAGTCAGCTTCCAATATTGGAATATTGGTATTAAAATACCAATTTTTAATATTGGTAAAAGGCTCACTGCCCCTGTTGTACTTGGACAGGCCTGTCAGAATGAGCCCCAGGGGACCAGACTGGCTTTTTCCAACCCAAAAAGAAGCATAGGTTAGAGATCTATTTGTGCGGAATCCAGATTCTTCTATCCTCCCTTCCTTCTCAGTCTCCCCTCCCCTCACCCAGTCTCAGCCACACTGCCTCAGGGCCTTTGTATTTGCTCTTACCTCAGCCTGGAAGGGCCTTTCCCAGGCTATCCATGGGGCTTGATACCATACGCATTCCAATCTTACCTTACATGGTACCTTTGCAGTGAAGCCCAACCCAGTGACCCAGTGTAAATGTGCAGGCCTTGCCCACTACTGTCATTCCCAGTGCCTGTTCAAATTCCCTCCACAGTACTCATTACTTATTCACACACATTAGCATTTATTTCTGTATTTTGGCTCTTCTCTATCACTTCTTACTGGAATGTAAGTTTATTGAGGACATGGAGCTCATGGTTTTGTTCACAGTGTGTTACTCAATGCCAGGAGTAGTAGGCACTTGGTAGATATTTTCAAATTTTGATTAAATAAATGAATGAGAAGTCTGTGGGTGGCTCAGTCAGTTGAACATCTGCCTTTGGCTCAGGTCATGATCCCAAGGTCCTGGGATTGAGCCCCATGTCAGGCTCCCTTTTCCTTCTCCCTCTTTTTCTGACTCTCTCTCACTCATGCTTCTCCTCTCTCTCTCTCACTCATGTTGGCTTTCTCTCAAATTAATAAATAAAATATTAAATAAATAAACGAATAAACGAATAAATAAATAAATAAATAAATAAATAAATAAATAAATAAAATGCATGCTTAGGCCATTTTTCTGCCACCTGCCTTTCATACATAAATTAGATCTTCCCATGATTCTCTCACAGCACTTTGCTCTTTCCTTTGAGGTGGGTGCTACAACTTGTAATTAATTATATGTTTATTTTTACTTCTTCCTTGTCTTTCTCCCTGACTGGAATAAAAGCCCCTCAAGGGCAAATACTGAGTGTCTGTCAGATTTTTGCCCCAAACACCAAGCATAGTGTTGGTGAGATTAGGGTGCTCATTAATTACTATGCGGCAGACTAGACAAGTTTATCATGTTTTAGAGAGTTTAAAGAATTGTATTATTTTCTGGAAAGTTGGCCTTGGGTGTAGTTGGTGCACATACACACACACGTGAACATATGTGTACCAGCGCTGACTGGGCATGGGCCTGAGGGTGTTCTTAGTTCACACAGCCAGGTTGTGAACTGTGAATTATTCACAGGAAAATAAGAGAAAACACGTTAGAGGTGTTGTGTGTGTGTTTATTTCCCTTGCTGATTTTAATGTGAGAACGTCATTGCTTTCAGTTCATCCACCCTCTCACCTGGATCCCAGAACCTCTCATGGTCCATTTATTCCCAGGAATCTTCAACTAACATATCCAGGAGAAAGAGGAATCTCTTTTTTTTTTTTTTAAGATTTTATTTATTTATTTGACAGACAGAGATTACAAGTAGACAAGAGAGGCAGGCAGGGAGAGAGAGGAGGAAGCAGGCTCTCCAGAGAGCAGAGAGCCCGATGTGGGGCTTGATCCCAGGACCCTGGGATCATGACCTGAGCCGAAAGCAGAGGCTTTAACCCACTGAGCCACCCAGGCGCCCCAGAAAGAGGAATCTCTTATCTCCCTTTCTGAGTCTGACTTTTAATGATTGGATTTATTTCAAAGGCTTCCCTCAAACACCAGTTTTTAGACAAGAGAGTGGGTGTGACAGGTTTGGGGAGGGGAGAAGGGATCCTCTCACACTAAATTTCACAGGGCTGTCCTCCTGGGTGAACAGGCTACTGCCTGGGGATGTAGCCATGTGATTACAGTCACACATGCATATACACACACACATACTACACATGCACACAGGCATTATGTAAGAAGAAAGGAATGTGACCAGAACAGAAGACAGTGACTGCACCTGTCAGATCCCATGGCACAGCTCCTATGGCTATTCTTCTAGCTGGGCCCTGCCCTGAGGGAGCCTGCCACCTTGGGAAGCCTGACCCTTCACAATAATTCAGGACGCTGTTTGGGTTTCTGCTTGGAAGAGTCTTTTTCACCTGGTCTTGGGATTTTTGCTCTCAAAGACCAAGAGAGGAGTAGTTTAGCTGCTTCCTTTACTGGCTACTTGAGAACACTCAGGGCTTCCCTTAGCCCAGGTTAACTGAGTCATGAAAAAGAATCCAAGAAAAGGGCAATGAAAATAAAAGCTAATGTCAGAATCAAGAGGAAATGTCATTACCACCATAAAAGTTGGGAGGCTCTTGGTTTCTTATTCAACACACATGGCACAGTTGAGTGACTTTGATTTTAACTATTTCATTCATGACTTCTATTTTACCATGACAACTTTCCCCATCCATGAGCAAGACTTTTCCATTAAAACTGGGCTTATTTCAACAAGGGATGCTATAACATCACAAACAGAACTCCACCCCCTAAAACAATTCCTGCAACTTGCTACTGCTTTAGCATGCCTTCTACTCTCCCAAAAGGCCTCACCCAAACATTCCAGGGCTCCTAAATGCCCCCACCCACCAACTCCTCAACTGTGTCACAAGTGTGGAGTACAAAACACTGAGGGACCTGTAGGTCCAGGTTAGAACCCTCCACATAGTAGGAACTCAGTTAATATGGACTGACCTTGATGCCAACTCTATAGGCTGAGGAACCTATAAGGCAGCATCTTTCCTCTACAGGACAGACATGATGGAGCAGCGGCACTTACCACAGGATGCTAGTCCTTCCTGCTCAGCCACTGACTGATTCTCCTACCTTAGTATATAGGAGTTTGTCCCAGAAAATTCTCTCCCTCAGGCCTCTCCTTCAGTGCTCAGCCTGCTTCACCTGAAGACAGAAAGTGCTTTGTGAAAAGGCTCAGCACTCAGCTGACTCAGCACTAAGTAATCTAGGCTATGACCTGAGTAGGCATCATGTGCTTCCTCTCTTCCTTGCCAGGGAAGGATTATCACCTGACAGAAATGTGCAGAAGAGGCTCCTAGGGCCCTGTTAATGAGATTCCTATATAAGCTAGAGGTCACCTGTACACCACAGGCTCCTCTTCACTTCTCTTCTTCCTTCCTCCCTCCCACTCCTCTGCCCATTCCTTCCTTCCCTCTCTCTCCCTTCTCCTCTCCCTCCTTCTCTCCCTCTGTATCTCCTTCCCCTTCCCTCTCTCTTTCTTCCTCCTTCTTCTTCTTCCTTCTTTTTCCCTCTCCCCCTTCTATAATTTTCTCCCCTTCCCTCTTTATCACTCCTTCCTTCTCCCTCTCTTCCATCCCTCCCCCGTCCCCTTCTTTCCCCTCTTCCTCTCTCTCCCTCTCTCTCCCTCGCTCCCTCCCTGCTTTTTCTCTCCCTTTCTCTTTCCTTCCTCCATCTTCTCTCCCTCTCCCTTCTTTCCCCTTCCTCCTCCTCTCTCTCCCTTCGTCTTCCCCTCTTTCTCTCCCTCATTTCCCTCCCCTCTCTCTCTCTCCCTCTCCTCTGCTCCTTCTTCTCCTTCTCTTTCTCTCTCTTTCCCCCTTCCTCCTTCTCTGTTCTACACCTCTTTCTCAACCTACTTCTATATTTCTCAGAGGCAGTTCTCTGTGAAGCTTGAGCTGCATTATCTTCAGTGCTTTCTAGTTCTTGGACAAGAAGACCCTGAGGTTGCCACTTAGGGTTTGTTCAGAAACCATCTCTCAAACCAGGACATTTCTTTCATCCCAGAGGAGACTGACCAGTTTCCTCCTCCTCAGCTGGGGATGGGCCACCTGTTCTAAGAACCACTTTGAAACCCTGCATTGGGAGATGTCTTCAGCACCTGCCTGCTCCTCTGACTTCTAACCAGGTCAGGGTTACTGACTGGGAAACACAAAGCCAGACTCAAAAGGAAGGTTGGCAGCATCCAAAATCATGACACTGTGTGAGAATATGTACTTAAGTTCCAAGGTCTGATGTATCACACCTTTGGGGGAGACAATAAAAGGGATGGGTCATGGATAGGTTAGATTCAAATGACCAAGGCATTTTAAAATTGCCAGGAGACTCAGCACATTTACAAAACTACGGTGCCTCTGAACTTTTTTGAGAAGCATTTACAACAGAGAAGTAGAGATCTCCTGGGCCAGGAGAGAGAAAGTGTTGGGTGCCCATAAGTAGGTCTGTGGAATCAAAGGGCCTAAGAATTCTGGGGACAGCATAGGGGAGGAGCCATGCTTGGCTCTTGTCATCAGGGGCAGGTGACCAGGCCACCTAGGAGCTCCAGCCCTGACTAGAATTCTAACCATGGGTATCTCTTAGTATCCAAAGATAAATCACTTTGTTCAGTCAAATTGAAGTTTGTTTGTTTTTCAACAAGTATGGTGAGGTTCCATAAAACATATAGTAACTTAGTTAATTTGAGCAGCAGACTGAATGAACCAAATTATCTCAAAGATCAGAGTGAGAAGTATGTTCTCCTTGTTAAATTCTGGAGTTTGCCAAGAGATATTTGATTTAAAATGAGAGAAAGGAGGGAAGAGAAAAGGCAAGAAAAAGGTGGGGGGAAGGCAGAAAGGAAGGAAAGGATGAAAGGAAGGAAACAAGGGAAGGAAGGACGAAAGAAAACCACGAAAACAATGTCTTCTTTAGAACCTCTAAGACTCTGGTTTGTGCAGCACCAGTGAGTAAGCCCAGGGCCCCAGACCTGCAGTCCCATCTTGGAGGGGGAGCAAAGGAAGAGTGCAGCCCATGTCCACCACCTTCAGGAATCTTTGTTTCACTGGTGGCATGTGGTTTGTGTAAAACAGACCCCAAAGGGAGATCACATTGCAAAGGACTCCCCATTATTCACATGTATCCCCATGCAGGAAGCCCCAGTCTGGCATCATCATCATATAAACCAAGCAGTATCCTATGCCCCGGTCTACATATTTTGTCCCTAGATACATGATAGCTTGTTAGTCATTGCTGTGAATCCTTATAAGTCAAAACATACTGATCAACATTTCACTTTTCTGCACATTATGGTAATTATATCCACCTTTCTTCTAATACTTAAGATCTGGCTTCTCCCATCCCATTCCAGAATTCCACAGTCCTTGTTGATGTTAGAGAACACAGTTTTCTTGCATAGTCCTTCCCCATAAATACTAGTCTTCAGAGTTCCTCTTTCACTCATCTTCTCCAATACTCTAATGCCCTTCTAACCACTGAATTCTTCTTGCTTTAGTAAGAATAATTTTCTCCTGTCCATTCAAGGAAACATGGTCAGAAGATGTATTCCCAAGATTTATGTGGTAAATGTATTCTAGCTTCTTTAAATTC
Source organism: Mellivora capensis (assembly GCA_004024625.1). Taxonomy (NCBI): domain Eukaryota; kingdom Metazoa; phylum Chordata; class Mammalia; order Carnivora; family Mustelidae; genus Mellivora; species Mellivora capensis. Next base: position 17,345 of record PISX010017712.1, on the reverse strand, counting down.
ATGAGACTTCTGAGCCCTTCCTCAATGCTACAGCAAGGAAGCTCAACATCTCTACATCGTTCACTATTCACCTTTGTCATAGCTATGCTTCAGGGATCTTCTAAAACACCCTCTCAGAATACTTCCACAATTGTTCCAATTTCCATACTGGTGCACACTAGCCAGATCCTGCAACTTCTTTGGCAATTAAGTGATTGTCTCTTATGGAAAGAACTATACCTTTCATTCAGGCTAGGAGATAAATAAATGAGAAGAAAAGTTTCATCTTTATATATGCATTTAAATACCACATACCTATTATTTCCTCTTGTAAGATTTCAAATGCCACAATAAATGTCAGCCAATACCACATTTTTATATTTACACTGCACACACATAAATCAAGCATTATCACTATTCATATCCCAGATCTCAACCTCTAATTTCACTTTATCCCAATACAAAATCCTTAGAATTTTGAGGCCAATGTATAGCCAATATTATCATTCACTACCCCACTCATTAACAGCAATGTGGTACCTAAAATCTCATTCTGAGGATTTGATTATAAGTGCCATTGTCAAATTTGGGCACTCAAGATTATGTGGCAACAGATTATGTGGTACTGAGGTGTATGGCTCTGGGAAGGTGGAATAGAAGTTCTTTTCCCTATTATTCCTGTTACGTATGACTAAAACCACTGTACATTACATTTTTAAAAAATATAAGAAAACACTAAAAGGTGGAAAGAAAAGGCAGACCAGTAAGAAATCTTGAGGAATAACTCCATGTTCAATTCTCTGAATTTTCTATCTCATATTCCAGATTTGGAGACAAGGACAGCAACTCAGAAACACCAATAAGAATAAACAACAACAACAAAAATGACCCCAACAAAAACCTACTCTCTCTAGTCAAATGATCAGGAAAAGGACAGCACAGAAGACAGAAAAAGTAGACAATAATTACTTTCATCCAGGCAAACACCACAGAAAATACCTGTGGTCTCAATTTACCCAATGTCAGGAAAGGCAGAGTGGTGAGTCTTGACTTCCATCCTTACAATGCTATACTGAAGCATCTCACCATACCTACCTACCTCACCAGGACTGTGGCAGAGAAGACTAAGTAGGAAACAGATTTTATCTCTTTTGGGCATATGTCAGTGAAGACCATATAGGGAACATGGGCTTTCACTTTTACCTGGCAGTAATGAAATGTTCCTTTCCCCTCTCTGCTGAGAGGTATCAGGAGAGATCTCATGAAATCAAAACTTTCACTATTGCCTGTGGTAAAGAAGCACTTCTGCCTCTAGTGTCAGTGGAGGACAACTGAGGAGAAGCAACGGGGTGTTCCTGTCTCTCAACCAGGCTGCTGGCAGTGGAAGACCCTGGGAACCAGAATGCCAACTCCTACCCTGCAGTAACAAGCACATCTCCCTAACTAGTCAATTGAGACCAACTGGTAAGCTGAATATCTACCACCACATGGCAGTAGAAACAAAAGGCTTAAATAAGATATGGAGTTACATTCCATAATATTCAAAATCTAGGTCCAAATTAAAAATCATCTATCATGCCAAGAACCAAGAAAATGTCAACTTGAATGGAAAAATAGTTGACAGATACCAAAAAACAGATGTGTTACAATTACCTGAAAAAGATTTTAAAGCAGTCATTGTTAAAATATTTCAATAAGCAATAATGCAAATGTTCCATACAAATGGAATTTTAAAAATCTCAGCAAAGAAATAGAAAATAAGAAAAAACAAATAGAAAATTTAGAACTGAAAAACACAATAAAGGACATTTAAAAACTCAATGAATTTGGTCAACATCAGAATGGAGGGGACAAAGAAAAGAATCAGTGAATTTGAAATTTAACAATAGAAGGGAGTTGAGGGACATTGGAGGGGGAGATGAACCATGAGAGACTATGGACTCTGAGAAACAACCTGAGGGTTTTGAAGGGGTGGGGGTGGGAGGTTGGGGGAGCCAGGTGGTGGGTATTATGGAGGGCACGCATTGCATGGAGCACTGGGTGTGGTGCAAAAACTATGAATTCTGTTACGATGAAAGAAATAAAAATAAATAAATAAATAAAATTTTAAAAAAGGAAATTACCCAATCAGAACAACAGGAAAAAAATAGATTGAGGGGGAAAACTGAACAGAGATTCAAGGAACTGTGGTACTATACAAAATATCTAACACATGTGTCATCAGAGTCCTGGAAGAAGATGAGAAAACTGCTGGGACTGAAAAAATATTCAAAGAAATAATGACTGAAATTTTCTCAACTTTATCAAAAAACATAAGCCAACAGTTTTAAGAAGCCAAATTAATCCCAAAGACATCCAGGCACACCACAGTTAAATTCATGAAAACTAAAGACTTCTTACTTATATGGGAAAAACAATTTGAATGGAAATGTATTTCTCAACAGAAACCATGAAGGCAATAAAGTACTGACACAATATTTTTCAAGTGCCAAAGAAAAGAACTATCAATCCAGAATTATAATATCAAGAAAAAATATCTTGCAGTAATGATACAGATATCAAGACAGTGTCAAAAGAGGAAAAATTAAAACAATTTATTGCCAGAGACATCCTTTAAAGCATAAACAAGAAAATTCTCTAAACAGAAATAAAATAATAAAAAAGGAGGTCTTGGAGCATATGATAAAAAGACATGGCAACAGCAGGAAGACATGGCAAAAAGACCGGAAAAAGACATGGCAACAGCAGAAAAATGGATAAATAACATAGCCTTTAGGATTCTTACTGAGTTTTTAAAATTCTGCTTGGAACTTTAAGCAAAAATTATAACACAGTGTGATGTATTTCTAAATGTATATGGAAGAAATGCTTAAGACAATTACATTATAAGTGGGGAGGGTAAAGGGCTGTAAACTGTAGGAGGGGTTTTACACCTCACTCAAACTACAGCAAAGGTTTTTTATACTAAATTAAGTTAGTATTCATTCAAATTTCATGGTTATGAGTTAAAATGTTAATTGTAATCTCCAGGGCAAGCACTAAGAAATTAACTGAAAAAGAGTAAAATTAATGACAAGGGAATCAAAATGTTACATTAAAAGGTATTTTAAAACGCAAAATAAAATAACAGAGAAATAATGGAGAAAAATGGCATAAGACATAAATAGCAAAATGCAAGAGTAAGACTTTCTTTTTTTTTAAGATTTTATTTATTTATTTATTTATTTATTTATTTAATACAGAGAGAGACACAGCAAGAGAGGGAACACAAGCAGGGGTAGTGGGAGAGGGAGAAGCAGACTCACCACTGAGCAGGGAGCCTAATGCTGGGCTTGATCCCAGGACCCTGGATCATGACCTGAGCTGAAGACAGATGCTTAACGACTAAGCCACCCAGGTGCCCCAGTAAGTCTTAATTTGTAATTATACTAAAAATGGATTTAAAACTCTAACTTTAAGATAGAGATTATCAGAATTTATTTTAAAAAACAGGACCCAGCTACATGCTACATCCAGGAGACACACTTTAGATTCAAAGACAAAAATAAATTGAAAGTAAATAGATAGACACGCCACACAAACAGTAGTGAAAAATGAACTGGAACAGTTATGCTAATATCAGACAAATTACACTTTAACACAAAAGTTGTTATTATAAACAAAAATGTCATTTTATAATGATAAAAGTGCAAATTTATCAAGAAGATAAAGCAATTATGAACACACATATACTGAAAAGAAAGCTCCAAAATATATGAAACAAAAACTGACAGAATTGAAAAGAGAAAAAGGTAATTCAACAATAATAGTTGGACATTTCAATATCCTACTTTCAACATGGGATTAAACAACAAGATAGAAGATCAACAAAAAGACATAACTATAAACCAACTAGATCTGATATACATCTATAGAACACTCCATCCAACCGTAGCAGAATACATATTCTTCTCAAGTACACAGGGAACAAGTAGACCATTAAGCTAGGTCATAAAACAAATGCCAATACATTTAAGAGGATTTAAATCATGCAAAGCACATTCTCTACCTACAAAAAGGATTACATTAGAAATTTTTTTTAAAAAGCCAGGGAATTTAAGGAATTCACAAATATGTAAAACAATAGCAAAACATTTCTAAACAGTCAATATGTCAAAGAATATATCCCACAAAAATTAGAAAATATTGTAAAATAGAAACAAAACCAAAACATACAAAACATATGAGACAAACATTGCAAACAACTGTTTTTTTAAAAAAATCTGAAATCAATAAGCTAACTTCCCTCTTTAAGAAACTACAAGAAGAGCAAACTAAACCCAGCAAATGGAAGGAAACAATCATCATTATGTTGAGGAAAAAAGAATAAGGACTAAAAATTAATAGAAAAAATCAACAAAACAGAAGTGGGCATTTTTTTACCAATAAAATTGACAGATCTTTAGCTAGACTGACCAAGAAAAGAAAAGTCAAATTATTAAAAGTAGAAATGAAAGAGAAGCCACTACTACCAACTTTACAGAAATAAAAAAAATTATAAGAGATTATGAATGATTTTTTTAAAGGTTTTATTTATTTATTTGAGAGAGAGACAGTGAGAAAGAGCATGAGTGAGGAGGTCAGAGGGAGAAGCAGACTCCCCATGGAGCTGGGAGCCCGATGCGGGACTCGATCCCGGGACTCCGGGATCATGACCTGAGCCGAAGGCAGTCGTCCAACCAACTGAGCCACCCAGGCGTCCCGATTATGAATGATTTTATGCTAACAAATTAGATAACCTTAGAGGAGATAAACAAATTCCTAGAAAGACATAAACTGCGAAATCTGACTCAAGAAGAAACAAAAAATCTAAATAGACCTGTAATAAGTAAACAGATTGAGTTAGCAATTTAAAAAAAAATTAAAGAACTTTTCACAAATAAAATTTAAGGTCAGATGACCTTACTGGCGAATTTTACCAAACATTTACAGAATAACACCAATCCTTCACAAACTTCCAAAATACAGAAGGGAGGGAACATAATTCAGCTCATTATATGATCTAGTATTAACCTGATGTCAAAACTAGGCAAAGAAACCACAGGAAAAGAGCTACATATCAGTATCTTTTATGAATATAAGTGCAAAATTTCTCAATAAAATACTAGCAAACAGAATCCAGCAACATAGATCCCAGCAACATTATCTATTAAGAATTCAAGGCTAGCTCAACATATAAATATCAATAAATATAAATATAAAACAATAGATTATAGAATAAAGAAAACAAAACATAAATATCTCAAAAGACACAGAAAAATCACTTGAGAAAATCCAATGCTCTTTCATGATAAAAACAAACAATGAACTAAGTATAGAAGAAAACTTTCTTGACTTTAATAACAAACATCTTTGAAGAAAAAAAAAAAAAACGTTTTGAGGGGCACCTGGGTGGCTCAGTTGGTTGGGCAGCTGCCTTTGGCTGGGGTCATGATCGCCGGGTCCTGGGATCAAGCCCCACATCGGGCTCCCTGCTCAGTGGGGGAGCCTGCTTCTCCCTCTCCCTGTGCCTGCTGCTCTGCCTACATGTGGTCTCTCTCCATCTCTCTAATGGATAAATAAAATTTTGAAAAGAAAAAAAAAACATTTTGAAATGCTTAAAGGTGAAAGACAAAAATTTTTCTACCATTAGAAATAGGACAAGAATATCTGCATTTTCTGCTATAGAAAATGCTAAGTAATCCTCTAAACTGCTATTATGACTAATTATTTCATTAAAATTTCAGTCTGAAAATCAACATGTAAAAATGAGTTGAATTTCTCTATGCTAGCAATGGACAATCTGAAAATGAAATTAAGAAAATAGTTCAATATGGGCGCCTGGGTGGCTCAGTGGGTTACGCCTCTGCCTTCGGCTCAGGTCATGATCTCAGGGTCCTGGGATCCAGTGCCATATCGGGCTCTCTGCTCAGCAGAGAGCCTGCTTCCCCCTCTCTCTCTCTCTGCCTTTCTACCTACTTGTGATTTCTCTGTGTGGTGTCAAATAAATAAATAAAATCTTAAAAAAAAAGAAAATAGTTCAATATACAAAGCATCATAATGAATAAAATACTTAGGAATAATCTTAGGAAATAAATTTTAGGATTAAAAAGTGCAAGACTTGCATCCTGAAAACTACAAAAATCATTGAAAGAAATTACAGAATATCTAAGTATATGGGAAGACATTCTGCGGTCATGGACTGGAAGATGCAATGTTGTTAAAATGACAATGCACCCAAACTGATCTACAGATTTAACACTATTGCTATCAAAATCTCAGCTGTCTATTTTACAGAAATATAAAAGCTGGTCCTAAAATCCTTATGGAAAGTAAAGGGACCTAAAGTTGCCAAAACAATCTTAAAAAAGTAAAATCAAGTTAGAGGACTCACACACCTAATTTTAGAACATTAAAAATCAAGATTGTGTTGTATCAATGTTAAAATAGACATATAGATCAATGAAATAAAGTTTAAAGTCTAACATAGACTTATACATTTATGTAATGAATGTAATAAATCCATAGATTTATGGCTAATTGATTTTCAACAACAAAAAAGAAAATAAATATATATATATGTATATATGTATATATACATATATATATATAATATATAAATAAAAGAATTCCAAGACAGTTCAATGGAGAAATAAGATTTTTTTCAACAAATGGTGCTGATACTAGATATCCACATATAAAAGAATGATATTAGACTCTTATCTTGCACCATGTGCAAAAATTAACTCAAAATGGAAGACAAAACTAACTAAATATAAAATTAAAACTAAAATATTTTATTAGAGGAAAACATAGAGTAAATCTTTGGGAAGTTGGAGTAAGTGATGATTGGACAAAAACACTATCAAGAAAGTAACTTCTTGAAATTCTCAGAAAACTAAAGATAGAGGCAACTTCTTCAACTTGATCAAGAATGCCTGAAAAAGTTCTAGCTAGCATTATACTCAATGACAAAAGAGTAAATACTTTCCATTATGTGGTATAAGACAAGAATGTCCATTCAACAACTTTCATTCAACATACATTACAAATTTTGGCCTGCACAATAAGACAACGAATGGAAATAATTTAAAAGCCATGCAGATTAGAAAAGAATAAACATGGGGACCCGGTTGGCTCAGTTGGTTAAGTGTCTGCTCAGGTCATGATCCTGGGGTCCCAGGATGCAGCTCCATGTCAGGCTCTCTGCTCAGCAGAAAACCTGCTTCTCCCTTTCCTCTGCCCTGTCCCTCCCATTCATGTTTGCTCTCTATCTCTCTCTCTTTCAAATAAATAAATAAATAAATAATCTTTTTTTTTAAAAAAGAAAAAAAAATTGTTGCTATTTGCAGATATGATTTCCTAAGGAAAAAATCACTAAGAATTCACAAAAAATGTCTAGAATTAATAAGTTCATAAGGTCACAACATAAGATATTAACCTTAAAAATCATATTTCTAAATACTAACAATAAACATATGGATACCAAAATTAAAATTACAATACCATTTATAATTATTGAAAGTAATGTGAAATACTTAGGAGTAAATCTAACAAAACATAAAAGGACTTGTATGCTGAAAACTATAAAATCCTAATGGAAGAAATAGGACAAGGTCTAAATAAATGGAGACACACCAATATTCAAGAATTGTAAGTGTTAGAAGACAACATAGCAAAGGTGTCAATTCTTCCCTGAATTGGAATTTAGTTTTAAAGCAATTCTTTTTTTAAATTTAAATGTAATTAGCCAACATATAGTACATCATTAGTTTTTGATGTAGTGTTCATTTATTCCTTAGTTGTGTCTAACAACCAGTACTCATAACATTATGAATCTAGCAAAGCGTTTCTTCTATAAACACAAACAGGATTATTCTGAAATTTACATGGAAGGGGAAAAGTATGAGAAAAGCTAAAACAACTTTGAAAGAGAAGAAAGTTGAAGAAATCACTCTAGTATATTCTAGGACATATTATACAACTATAGTGACCAAGATTACATGGTGTTGGTGGAGGGATAGACACATAGATTAATGAAACAAAAAGGAGAGTCTGGAAATAGACCCATAAATATGTCCATCTGATTTTTACCAAGGTGCAAAAGAATTCAATGAAAGAAGGACAACCCTTTTAACAAATGGTGCTAGAGCAATTAGATGCCTATCTATGGCCAAAAGATTTAAAAAAATAATAACATTGATTTAAATATTACATTTTGTATAAAAATCAACTTCAAATTGGTCACTGACTTACATATAAAATATAAATCGATGGATATTTTTAAAAATAGGCAAAAATTTGGGGGTTTAGGGGCAAACTTAAAATCAGAACCATGATCCATAAAAGAAAAAAATTGATAAATTGGACTTCATCAAAATTAAAAGGTTTTTCTCTGCAAAAGGCTCTATCAGGGAATAAAAAGATAAGCTCATAGTGGGAGAAAATATTTGTGCAAACCACATAACCAATAATGGAGTAGTATCTAGAATATATAAAGAACTCTAGAAATGAAAAATAACAACAAAGCAACAGGAAAATAGGCAAAGATATGAATAGAGAATAGAGAAGAATATGCAGAGAGTAAATAAGTGCATGAGAAGATATTCAACATGTTTGTAATTAGTAATTAGAGAAATACAAAGTAAAACCACAATAAGATATCACAAAACACCTATTAGATTGCCTAAAATTTAAAAAAAGAAAACTGTAATAGTGCCAAATGTTGATGATATTGCAGAGAAACGGGATTAGCCATATAGTGAGGGTATAAAATGGTGGGAATATAAACTGTATAGCCATACTGTACTCTATCATACAAGCCAGAAATTGCATTTCCGGGCATTTATTCCAGAAAAATGAAAACCTATTTTCACACAAAACATCCACACAAATGCCCATACAACTTTATTTATAATAGCCCAAACTGGAAACAACGTAGATGTCCTTCTATAGATTAATGGTTAAACACAGAATGGTGGCATTTCCATACCATGGGAAGGCTCTCAGCAAGTAACTGATGTGGGTGAATCTCCAGGGAATTATGCCAAGTAAGAAACACCGATCCCAAGAAGTTGCATATTGTTTAATTTCATTCATATGACATTCTTGAAATGATAAAATTACAGAAATGGAGAGCAGATTAGTAATTGCCAAGGGAAAAGGAAAAAGGACAGAACAGAAGGGAGTGTCCCTACACAAGGGCAATATAAGTATTCTTAGGATGTGTCCTGGCCATAACAAATCAATATCATGGTTGTAATATTGCATTATAGTTTTGCATGATGTTATCATCAGGGGAAAAAGAGTAAAGGATACAAGGATCTTCCTGCATTATTTCTTTCAATTACCTATGAATCTATAGTTATCTTAAAATGAAAAGTCAAATTAAAAACAAAGAAATATATGTTGTACCATTTCATTGGGGTGGTACTCCTGAGAGGCAGGAGAGAAGGAAGAGAGCAAATTTTAGGCCTATATTATCAAGACAGAGGTCATATGCACTACTGCATCTCAGGACTACTACATTCCAGGACCAAGAGCCAATGTGCCCACTCTCCCTTCTCTTTCCCCTATTGTTCCTTAACCTCATGGGAATCTAACTTCCCAGCACTTCTGGACTATGTCACATCAAAATCAAAGGCCTGTGTTTGTTTGCCTTATGCCCCCCAAGTCGTCTAGAACATAAAAAACACCTTGATCTGTATGTCTTCTCAGTTACACTAGCAGACAAACAATTAGAAGGTGTGGAATCATACTTGTATTATTGTGTCCCAACAATAGTATCACCAAAAAAGAAAAAGGAAGTTTTATGCCAGGAGCCTATGAGTCATCACTGCATATATTATTCCAGATCATACTCAAAAGAACTTAATGTGGTTTCTTCTAATTTTGTAGAAGAGCAACAAGGACTGGAATCCTACCCCAGGAACATCACATCACTGAGTGCAGGGATCCTGCTGTGTAAGGTGTTCTCCCTCCTTCTCTCTCTGTCATGCACACACACACACACACACACACACACAGCTCAACAGCATTATGAGTCTTGATACTAACACCTTCGCCAAATCACATAAGCTTTTTATAACTGGACTATGATCCAAGAGATCGACAGATTGTTTGGATTTCTAAGCCTTTTAGCCATAGAATATCTTGGATCATCTTCAAAGAATGAAAAAGCCCTGGGGAAGGAAGGATAGTCTGCCAGAATGTGGCTATCAAGTAGGGTCTTAGGAAGAATCTGGAGGATGGGAAAAACAGGGTCTCTGGATGTTGGAATGAAGTGGGGATGAGATGTCTCACTGCAGGACCTGTGCAGGGGGAGGGAAAGTGGAAAGGGATAAGGATGAGTTTGCAGTATGACACCCATCCCATACAAGGCCAAACCCATCTATGCGAAGAGTTGGCTTCAGAACAGTCCTTTGAAAGGGACAACTTTATTTCTGTTTTTATTTCCATTTTTTATGCTTGGTAGATTTCATGTGGCCTGAGGGAAAACCATAAAACTGTCTTACATCAGCTCATTATCATTGTCACTCTTTAGTTTTGCCTTATTCTCTATAACACTCATTACACAGAGGCCTCTTAGTAAACATGCATTCTCCTTCCCTGCCCCCTCAAGCCCAACCCTCACCTGCACTGCCTCAGACTGCCCCTTCCTCCTGTCTGTGCCCTGGTAGATGAGCTAACAGGTTGAGGATGAATCTCTCAGGGAAAGTGTCTCAAGGGGGAATCCTAGTTTCAGGACCTTCCTTATTGCCAGCTTTTGTTTCTTGCAGTCCCAGCTTCCCACTTGTCACAGTGGCCCTGAATCTCCCCAGCACGAACCTGAGCCATCAGTAGCAAGACAGTGATCTCCCAGGGCTCCCTCTCTTCAGACAGTCCTCTCTAGTGAATCAGCATGACAATGGGCAGGCGGGGAGGACATGGGCTGAACTCCAGTTTGTGATGCCTCAGTGGTCCTGGTAGGCTTCAGTGTTCCTGCAATGCTGGGATTGAGATCACATGACTTTCACATCCCTGTTCACAGGCTTGGAACTTGCCACTCTTGAGGTTTGATCATCCAGGATATTTAGGATTGTTAGAGCAAGGCTGAAAGCTCTGTTTCTACAGGTTGAGGTAAGTTTGCTTCGCTTCATGCATGCCCTCAATTAGAACAAATAGCCTTAGACACACAATAAAATAAAAAATTCATGATTCAGTGACAGCTAATCATTTGAGGAAACAACAGATGCCCTTACAATGAAGATAAATCTTGTGCTATTTTTTTAAAACACATTTAACTAGCTGAATAATGCATTATAATGATCACACTGATATTTCTAAATGTTTTTTTAAGAATTATAATAAAATTTTTCCTCTGAAGATGCCAAGGAGATTTACCCAATTGTTGATGAAGTTAAAATAGGAGTGGGTGACTCTCTCTGCTTGACTTATTTCACTCAGCATAATCTCTCCAGTCCCCTCCAAGTTGATGGAGGATACCCATGTTGGGTATTCATCCTTTCTGATGGAGGCATAGTATTCCATTGTATATATGGATCATATCTTCTTTACCCATTCATCTGTTGAAGGACATCTTGGCTCTTTCCACAGTTTGGGGATTGTGGCCATTACTGCTATGAACATTGGGGTACATATGGCCCTTCTTTTCACTATATCTGTATCTTTGGGGTAAATACCCAGTAGTGCAATTACAGGGTCATAGGGTATCTCTATTCTTAATTTCTTAAGGAATCTCCACACTGTTTTCCAAAGTGGCTGCACCAACATGCATTCCCACCAACAGTGTAAGAGGGTTGGAGGGGAGATGGGTGGGGGATTAGGTGAGCCTGCTGGTGGGTATTAAGGAGGGCACATTTTGCATGGATTACTGGGTATGTTGCATAAACAATGAATCTTGGAACACTGAAAAAAATAAAATTAAATTAAAAATAAATACATACATACATACATACTAACGTATGGCATAAATAATGTGAAAAATGCTTATAATTTTATAGAAGATTAAAAAACAAGATGTAACATAAAATACAATATTTATTAAAGTATTAACTATAAAGGCAAAGAAAATTAATAAAAAAAAATAGGAGTGGGTGTAGGCTTTTTACACACCCCCTACCAGTAGCTCCAGACAGTTCCAACAGAGGAAAAAGCCTTCCTGGTTTGGAAGACTGGGAGAAGGGCATTCAGTGAAATGGAAACGGACTACAGAAACAAACCCTGGGTTGTGACACTTATACAGATGGATAATGGGTAAGCTGCAGGAGGGGGAGAAACAGCTATTGCTTAACTCCTGAAGGTCAGAACAGAAGGTTCTTGGCACAGGAGGAGACTTGTCTGAGATCCCAAGAAGATTTCCTGATGGCAGGAGTTGAGGAGCAGACTCTTATGAAGCTAAGGCCAGCTTGCCAGGGATATATCTAACCAAGACCTGTCTGGTAATGGGGAGGGAGCCAGTAGGCAGGAGAGGGTGTACCAGCAGGTAAATGACCTTTGGCAGAGACTGGGAAAGAGGATAAGCTTACTGAGCAACATCCAGATCTAACAAGCTTCATTCTTCCAGTGTGGCCTGGGAGGCCTGCATCTTCCTGTCAGGGCATCGATGGGAACTCTACCTCAACAGGTGCCTGGGTCATATGAGCATGACTTGTTCTATTACTCTGCTGACCTCTGAGGTCTTAACAAATATCCCAGGTGCAGGTTCATTACAGAATACCACTTGATCTAAAAGCTTCATTAATTTTATTAGTTTTGTGATGAACTAATTACAACTAATTAAAGATATGAGTTCAGTTGTGGTCATTTTATAAATGTAAATCAAATTGCATCACTTTCCAAAGTCTCCCAATTCCTTTAAATATAAATCAAAATTCTTACCATTGCCTCCAAGGCCTGACACTGCTTGGGCTACTAAGTAGGTCCTCCATGTTCATCCCCTCTGCTGAGACAGTGGCGGACACCAGGATCCCACCTCTTGCTCACACCTGTGTCTCAAGCCCACACCTGTGGTGGAATCTGAATCCACAGGGGTCAAATGCAGCTCCTTTGGGTTCCTTCGGTTCATTCGTCACTGGAGCTGTAGAAAGCTAATAAAATATTCTTGGCATCAATATCTACAAATTCTTGAACAAAGATATTAAGTTGGCCCAGATTTCCCATTTCTAGGCCAATATATAAAACTTGCATAGCTAAGAACTCTTGATTTCATGTGGAACTTCTTCATGACAGTGAATGATACATTTTTAGCTGAGAATCTTGAATCTATGATTCACAAGATTGCACAGGAATAGGAGGCAGCTTGGCCACAAGCTGTATTCCATACACCAAAGACAGCCAGGTCTTCCTCCTTCATACTATCAGTTTTCGGTCTATAGGGTTACAAGTGCTTGGCTTGCCTAGCCATCTGAGGTTTGTCTAAACCAAGAGAAACTAGAGGTTGGGAGAGGAGGAAAGAGTAATGTGTCATGAATGTTCAAGCTAGGACATTCATGTCACCATTTCCAGTTTTTTGTTGTTGTTGTTGTTCTGTTTTGTTTTGTTTTTTTAAGATTTTATTTATTTATTTAACAGACAGAGATTACAAGTAGGCGGAGAGGCAGGCAGAGAGAGGAGGAAGCAGGCTCCCCATGGAGCAGAGAGCCCGATGTGGGGCTTGATCCCAGGACCCTGGCTGGGATCATGACCTGAGCCGAAGGCAGAGGCTTTAAACCACTGAGCCACCCAGGCACCCCGACCATTTCCAGTTTTGAGAAGAGATTATGAGGCTCAGAGGGGTTAGGTCATTGACCAGAGATCCATGCATATCTAGTATATGGCTGAATAGGTCAAAGGCTGGTGCAGGGGCCTGAGTGGCAGGTGGCAGATATGATGGGATAAGTGGGTTGATAATGTGTGGGAGCCAGTCCCCTCTGATTCCTGGGTCTGGAAAAGTCTCCCCATCAAAGTATATGCAACTATGCCACAAATGGAGGACAATGGAAAAGTCAGATCAGTGAGAGCTTTGTTTACTTTTATACCTATCTCATTATGGAAATTTTCCAACATGCATGAAAGTAAAAGAATAGTAAAAAACAGCCCAATTAACCCTTTTGTACCCATCTTATAGCTTCAAAGTATCTACTTGTGCCCATCTTATTTCACCTACCCACCCTCCTCTCCCACTGCAGATTTTAAAGCAAATCCCAGGCATTATACTAATTTTATCTGAAAAAACTTCAAGTTTATTTATGACTATAAATATTTTAACCCATGACTTCAATTCTACAATCACATCTAATAAAATTCCTAACAATTCTTTAATATCAAATAATATTTGGCTTATGTTCATTTTTTTTTTATTTTCTTAAAAAAGCCTTCTTACATTTGGTATATTTAATCAGGATCTATATAAAGTGTGCACATTGGAGTTGTTGACTTTAAATCTGTCACACTTCTCCTTTCCCCCTTTTTGCATGCCATTTATTTTGTTGAAACTGGGTCATTTGTTCCTATAGAATTTCCCACATTTTGTATTTAGCCAAATGGTAAGTTTAACTTAAGCATAACCTGGAGCTTAAATATAGAGGCTTAATTAGCTTCTCGCTTGCTGTTGTGCAGGAATATTTCATAATGCTATTGCATTCTTATTGCATGGTATCTGATTTTGTCAAACTGATGCATCCAGATGGAGGTTTTCAGATGATAGCGAAATCTGGGTAATCACAATAATGATGATGGTGGTAACAATACCTTGTGCTTGGCACTTTGCTAAATGCCACACATATTTTTTCCCCATTCCAGTCCTTCTTCATCTTACAGAGGAGGAAGTGGATGAACAGAAGGACTAAATAAATGATTGCCCAGGGTACACAGCTGGAACCTGAGAAGCTAGAATTGAGCCCAGATCGGTCTCACTCCAAAGCCTGGTTCATCTAACCCTCTGTGGGGTTGGGTGATTTGGGTGCAAGAAGGCATCCCGCATGGGATGCTCTCTGAGGAATGGAAGGAAGAGGGACATTTCTTTAAAGTGAGCTAGGGAGGGCACACTGCAGCCTGGACAAGGGTGAGACAACCAGGAAAACTGTCTATGACCTGTCTAGGAGAGGTGTTCTGCAACCAGGAGCTATTTAGAGGAGGAGGGGTGTGTGTGTGTGTGTGTGTGTGTGTGTGGGTGGGTGGGTGTGGGGGTGGGTGTATGTATTGGGTATGGATGATGCTTACCTTGTCCCTGTTTTATTTTATGACAGGCACACAAGGAGTATGGTAGACTTGCTAAACCAAGCAAGGATCAATTGATGAGGCTGCTATTGGCTGCCTGGAGGCAGGATCCCTATACTGGGATCCCTGGCAGTGCTAAGCCCCAATGTGGAGGGACAAGGAATCCAAATCTCAACCTATGTGTGAACCTGTTCTCAGAACAACCAGACACCATGCCCACTTGTTAGGAAGTTCTGGTTTTAGCCTTGGGATTCGTATACAAGAATGAGCAATATTTGAGCTGGAATAGAAAGACAGGCCAGGAGCCACAGTGGAAAAGACCATGCTTTCTCCTGACCAAGGAGGCTAAGAAACATAATCATAGCCTTATAATTATTGCCCCTCTTACTGGATTCTCTTCTGCTAGAAAAAGTGTTGCCATTTAAACTCAATGGGCTTCCATTTTCTCACCTCCATAATGAGGACAATCCCTTCAGAATCCACTCAATAAACACTCATGGTATATTTCTTATGTGCCCAAAGGTATGTTAAGGACTGCAGTGTCCCTTGAGCTCAGGGACCATGGCTGACCATCATGATGACCATGATGATCATGATCATGATGATCAGCCATGGTCCCTGAGCTCAAGGGACACAGATGAGGGGATTTTGAAGAAGCTTTCATTAGATAACACACATGAAACTTGTTTATAAACTACTGCTGAATACCAAACAGGATAGAGCATCTTACTAGTGGCATGGAGTGACTGTGCCTCTCATTGGACACAGGACAGAGTTTACAGCAGAAGGTACAAAAAAGATGAAGAGGATCCCTGGCCTCAGGGAAAACTAGAATATTAGAAAGGAGATAAGCCACTTACAAAAATGGCAACAGGATGTGGCCAGAAAATGAAAATATCATGATCAAGTTATAAGCAAAGCATTGTGCTTCCATGTGTTCGATATGGAAGGGGTGGGTGGTTTGTGCACAAAATTTTGCACCTGGGGTGCCTAGGTGGTTCAGTCAGTTAAGCCTCTGCCTTTGGCTCAGGTCATGATCCCAGGGTCCTGGGATCGACCCCCGAGTTGGGCTCTCTGCTCAGTGGGGAGCATCTTTCCTCCTCTCGTTCTCTCTCTCTGCCTGCCTCTCTGCCTATGTGTGATCTCTGTCTGTCAAATAAATAAATAGCATCTTTAAAAAAAAAAGTTTTCACCTTTGAATTGGTCCTGGGAGACTGAAAAAATCTCAACAAAGGGTACATGAAAAGATGTGTTCTTAGACAAATAATCTGTCATTCAAGGATTGAGCCCAAGAAATGGGCCAGCTTCCTCACAAAAACACTGGAGAAATAATCTGTGAGGGGTCCACCAGCTGGGTTAATCAGCACTAAGCCAAAAGTTGCTCCTTAGGCTAAGATTTCACATATGTCTCCAGATGTAAATTGTTCTCTGACACCACAAACTCTACCCTCATATTGACAGGCAGTGCAAAACGGAGACCAAAGAGGACTGTAGGTGACAGGGGTTTCCTCAAAAACCTAGCCCGCATGGCCAGAGAAGCTTTTTGTAGAGAAGAGCCATCAGTACCTTGGGGGTGGTGTTTCCAGAAAGCTGCCTGGTCATTGGAATGTCTAGAGAACTTCCTTTTAGGGAACAGCCTGGAAGCATTTTCCATTTTCCTGCACAGGCTTGTGGATCCACTCTGATGCCATAAGATGGACTCAGGCAGCTCAAGCCTAACACCTTGTGGTGGTGATGCCCAGAGGAGAAACAACGGGCTTTTAGAGATTATAATAATGAAGCTCCACTATTACCATAGGTCTTTTTTTTTTCTTTTTAGAGTATCAGAATTCATACATCGTTTTAAACCACACCCAGTGCACCATGCAATGCGTGCCCTCCACAATACCCACCACCAGGCTCCCCCAACCTCCCACCCCCCACCCCGCCCCTTCAAAACCCTCAGGTTATTTTTCAGAGTCCATAGTCTCTCATGGTTCATCTCCCCCCCAATTTCCCTCAACTCCCCTCTCCTCTCCATCTCCCCATGTCCTCCGTGTTATTTGTTATGCTCCACAAATAAGTGAAACCATATGATAATTGACTCTCTCTGCTTGACTTATTTCACTCAGCATAATCTCTTCCAGTCCCGTCCATGTTGCTACAAAAGT
>PISX010017711.1:0-42670 GCA_004024625.1 Mellivora capensis | reverse complement strand
AACATAGTACTAGAAGTCCTAGCCTCAGCAATCAGACAACAAAAAGAAATTAAAGGCATCCAAATCAGCAAAGAAGAAGTCAAACTCTCACTCTTTGCAGATGATATGATACTCTATGTGGAAAACCCAAAAGACTCCACGCCAAAACTGCTAGAACTTGTACAGGAATTTAGTAAAGTGTCAGGATATAAAATCAATGATTTCTGGTCTCCATGACTCAGAAGTCTGGAATGACATCAGGAAGATAGTAGACTAGGAAGCTTCAGGCCCTCATTTCCCCCACAGAAACACCAAATAAGCCTTATGTGGACCAAAGTAGCTTTGTGGGAATTCTAGAAACCAGTTAAGTAGTTATATCAATAGAACGGAACACCTAAACAAGAAAAAGCCACATTCAGAATGGCAGGAACATCTGTGGAATTTTTGCTCACTCTTGCTCCATCCATTCCTTGGTGCAAGGTGGATGGTCAGGAGGAAGACACCCAATTCACAGCTCCTCTCTCAGCATGGAAGAAAAAAAGTGAAATTTTCTTCCAGTATTCTGGCTTATGTCAGGGCTGCCTGAGGAATTTGCTTCTGCCTTGCTTGACTCAGAGCATTTGACAAGAATGGAGGCACAGTTTGGATTATAGTTTGGAGACTGTTGAATCAGTGCCAAGCACTGTGACTTGGGAGAGTTCCAGGGTACAGCAGTCCCATGGGAGACTGAGGACAAGAGATTATGGAAAGAGGAATACAATAGAGCACTTAAGGCCTTGAAAATAAACAGGTGTAAGTTTCTAACAGAAATTAAAGCCTTTAAAAGCAGCATGTATAGTTGGGGTTGGGGGAAGCACATGCACAGGCCCAGAGAGGACACATTCCTGGAAAATGCTTGAGAAGACGTTGAGCTTTCACAAGATCAGTGAAGTCTACCTCTGAAAGAGCCAGTATGTAAAGACTGGGAGATGGAACTGTTTTTCAAATGACCAGTTTTCCAAAAAAAGAACATAAGTCATGCAAAGAACAGGGAAACTTGACTAGCTAAAAGAAACAAAATAAATCTCCAGAAACTTAGCTTGAAGAAACAGGCCTCAGACTTACTGAACAGACTTTAAAACAACTGTCTCAGATATATTCAATGAACTAAAGGAGAACATGGACAAATGACTAAAGAAAATCAGGAAAATGACACATGAACAAAATTAAAATATTAACAAAGAAATAGAAATTATGAAAAAAGAATTAAACAGAAAATCTAGAGCCGAAAAAATACAACAGCTGAAATGAAAGTCATGGCAGAGCAGACAAAGGAATTTCTACTACTGTTCCCCACCTTTAAAACAAAACAAAACAAAACAAAACATCAATTTGAACAACTACCTACACACAAAAATACCTTCGTAAGAGCCAGTGGATTTCAGGTGAACAATTACAGAACATTGGTGAAGCACAAAAATGAGAAAAAAATCCATTGCGGAGGGTAGGAAAGATGGAGTCACACTATCCCCATCACCATCCCCCAAGCTCATGCAACCCAGTTCAGAAAGAGACAATTTCCCTGTGAAAAAACAGTGTAACATGAATGCCCAATTAGCATAAGTAAGGAAATAACAAACATCAGATGGAAACAAATGGAATAGAGGCAGAAAAAAACAATAGAAAAGGTCAGCAAAACTTAGCTGTTTTTTAAAAGATAAACAAAATAGACAACCCTTAGCTAGAAAAACTAAGAAAAAAAAGGAAGAACAATTAAATAAATAAAATAAGAAAGAAATTATAACTCACAGAAGTGAAATACAACAAATCATAAGAGACCATTATGAACAATTATATGCCAAAAAATTAGATAATCTATAAAAATTAGATGAATACCTATAAACATCCAACTTACTAAGACTGAATTATGAAGAAATAAAAAATTTGAACACTAATAATGAGTAAATAGATTGAATCTGTAATTAAAAACCTCCCAATAAAGAAAAGCCCAGGACTAGATGATTTCACTGGTTAATTCCACCAAGCATTCAAAGAAAAATTAACACCAATACTTCTCAAACTCTTCCAAAAAATCAAAGGAGAGAAAACACTCCCAAGTTCATTTTATGAGGCCAGCCTTGTTTTGATACCAAAGATAGTTAAGGACACTGCAAGCAAATGAAACTACAGGCCAACAACCCTGGTGAATACAGGTGCAAAAGTTCTGAACAAAATCTTTGCAAACCAAATTTAACAGCACAGTGAAAGGATCACACACCATGATCAAGTGGGATTTATCCTTGGGATGCAAGGACATTTCCACATATGCAAATCAGTGAGATCCATTACATTAATAAAATGAAAGATAAAAATCATATGATTGTCTAAATAGAATAATTATTTGACAAAATTCAAAATACTTTCATGATAAAAATTCTCAAGACATTGGGTATCGAAAGAATATACATCACCATAATAAAAGCCATGTATGACAATCCAAGAGCTAGCATCATACTGGATAGTGAAAGTTTGAAAGCTTTCCTGCTAAGGTCTGGACAAGACAGAGTGTATACTCTCACTGCTTCTATTCGTCATAGTACTAGATGTCCTAGCGACAGTGACTAGGTAAGAAAAAGAAATAGAAGCCATCCAAATCAGAAAGGAAAAAGTAAAATCATCACAAGTTAAGTCAGGGCCAGAGGAAGGATGCTTTGCAAGAGTGCTCTCCCAACTATAATAAACCTCTACTAGATGTGAATTTCTCAACTCTTCCAAATCCTGACCTAACACATTAGATATTGCCCCATTTATCCTCACTATATAATCTGTCTTTTAAGATCAGTTTAACAGGTCATAAATTAAATAACAACTACATTAACAACCAAAAACCTACAATGTGCCCTTTCTAAGAACTTCATCCAGAGCATGCATATGCATATATGTTATATGTACATATATATTACATATATGTGTATGTATATATCTTTGATTTTGTTATGGGAAGAGATTGTTCAAAATAGTTCCTGGCAACCCTCCTGTGCTGTTGGGATGCAAATTGTTGCAGCCACTGTGAAAAACAGTATGGAGCCTCCTTAAAAAGTTAAAAATAGAAATACCATATGATCTAGTAATTCCACTACTGTGTATTTGCCCAAAGAAAATGAAAACACTAATTCAAGAAGATATATGCTTTCCTAGGTTTACTGAAGCATTATTTACAATAGCTAAGATAAGGAAGAAACCCAAGTGTCTATCAATAGATGAATGGGTAAAGAAGACATAGTATGCATATATATATATATATATATATATATATATATATATATATATAATGGAATATTACTCAGCCATAAAAAAGAATGAGATCTTGCCATTTGCAACATGGCAGAACCTAGAGGGTATAATGCTAAGTGAAATAAGTCAGAGAAAGACAAATACCATATGACCTCACTCTTACATGGGATTTAAGAAACAAATTGAACAAATGAAAAAAAAGAGACTCTCAAGAAAAAAAACAGACTCAAATACAGAAAATGAACAGGTAGTTGCAAAAGGGAAGGTGGTTAAAATAGATAAAAAGGATTGGAAATTGAAAGTACACTTATCTTGGGACGCCTGGGTGGCTCAGTCAGTTAAGCAGCTGCCTTCCGTTCAGGTCATGATCCCAGGGTCCTGGGATCGAGTCCCGCATTGGGCTCCTTTCTCAGTGGGGAGCCTGCTTCTCTCTCTGCCTCTGCCTGCCTCTCTGCCTACTTGTGATCTCTCTCTCTCTCTCCAACAAATAAATAAATAAATCTTAAGAAAAAAAGTACACTTACCTTGATGAGCACTGTGAAATGCATAGAATTGTTGAATCATGTTGTACACCTGAATCTAATATAACACTGTATTTTAATTATATTTAAATTAAAGATAATTCCTGGCAATGGATTATTTCAGATGGACATGTTAAATAATCTTAAGGTCATTAAGGAAGCAGAACCATTCATACTTCTTGAAGTATGAAATTTTGCCTTCATTTTATTTGTAAACCCACTTGGAGTGACCATAACTACTCCAGTGTTTTACCGAGCATGGTAACAAGTATATCTTAAGGAACAGGGGGATAGGAAATAGGTGAAGGAAGGGGAGGAGGATAGGAAGATGGAGAGCAAGAAGGAACGAGTGGTAATGAGGAAAGAATGATAGAAGAGGAAAACTAGAGGGGGAAGAAGAAGGGGAAAAGCTAAACAAGGTAACTGAGTTTAAACCCAAGAAGGAAGCAACAACCTTGATTTTCTATAGAGATAGTTAAAGATTCTCTGATGTTTTTGTTGCCTTTTGTTGTATTCTGATGTATGTGTTTACTTTAAATGCCAAGATTTGAAGGGATCTGGAAACATTTGAGCACCCTGATTTCATTTAGCTGCACTGTCTTTTCTTACATGTAGGGCTATTATAGTCCATGAGAGTAATATTTAAGGAAGTCTTTGAAAAATGGGAAAAGGACATTGGATATGTTTAATCCAGAGCCAATTGATTGCCATTTTAATAACAGCCTTGCTGTGATCAACTCAGATGTCTCATTCAGGTCCAGTGAGCCTCTACTCTAGCCTGATAAATATTCTGTCCATTTCAACATCACATTCAGTCTCCTTAAAACACCTGACAAAACCTAACTCCAAACCCCACGTCTACCTCCATCCATGCCCACCCAATCCCCTATCCCAAGAAAAACGTAACACTAATGAAGACACCCAGCACCAATATCTAGCTTTAACAAAACAACCAGTCCACATGGAAATTCCATCTACTTCAATTCTCACCTTCACCCAACTTAACTGCAAGATTCATTCAACCACAAATAATCCCAGCCCAGTGTATCCTAAACCATCAGCCCAACCCGATCTCATAAATACAATTACTCACTCCCACTGAATTACTGTTTATTTTTCTACCTTTATCCCAACCAAAAGGTCCTGTTTGTTTCTGCACAATTTACTTCCCAGTCTCCAAAGTAACCCCTTGATCGATCCTATAAATCCTCAACTTGGACTCAATTCCTCACACCTGAACCATGTCTCAATCTGTCATCCCAATGATATTGCTACCCTAATATGCTCTATGTCTAATACTCTGTTGGAGCACCTCTATCCAGGAGCACCAAACCCTTAAATGAATCATAGCAATACAAAGCCAGTAAGATCCCAGAATGATAAAAACTTGGGGTTATCTCTAAGCTGTCTTACACCAAGTAATCAAAATTGCAAAACCATATGCAGAACCCCAGAATCTTTGAAAATAGCTTGAGTTACCTGAAATCTTAGGAACCAGGATCAGAAGGATGACAATGGTCATTAAATAGGGCTTCATAACTGACTGATTCAATGAGGATGAAGAGCACACACAGAGAACAGAATAGATATCTTTTCAACAAGGCAATGTCCTGCTTTATTAGTTTCAGAAGTAGGCCAGGGTGTGGGCAGTGAATTAAGAAGGATGGGATATGTCTGAGGTTAGCCAGGCAGAAAGATAACATGTATTATATATCTCATCTTGGCACTCTGTGTGAGTGTAGGATCTTGCCAGTTCCCACACAAAGGTGGGCCTTCCTTCCCAGTAAGAGACAATAAAATTAGAGCCAGTTTGTATTTTATATAAGACAAACTGGAATGAGTCAATCAATCAGTAAACTAAATATTTAAAAAAATCTAATAATTATAAGGGAAAAAAGAAACTTAAAAAATATATTTCTTTATACTCCTGTTAAGGAGTATATCACATTAATCAGTAATACTTAATGTGTATCTAGCACTGTACTAGCCATCGAAACAAAAGAAAGGAAAAAAATATATATGAAGGGAAATGGGGGTGGTGGGAAAGGGAGGAAAAGATGGAAGGTAAAAAAATAAAAGTCAGGGAGTGATGTAGGGAGATGGCAAAGTAGGAGATCCCGGTACTCATCCCCCAACAACAACAACATTTAATAAGTTTCCACTGATGCAAATAGCTCTGGGGGACCACAAGAGTACAATGAAAAAGCTACAACAATTCAGTGGAGCACAAAAACCAAAGATACCTGCATAGAAAAGCATAGGAAGCATTTAACCTGCATCACCCCATCCCACAGCCTAGCAAACCTCAGCAACAAAAGGGATCTCCTCAGCAGCTACCTCCATTTGCAAAGGAAAGGGAAAGAAGAGGGACCCCAGAACCCTTTGCCCAAGGAATTAAAGCAGCCCTCACTGCCACTGAAAACACCTGAAGCTTTTCCCACTGAAGATCCTTGCAGTTTTCATTAATGCTAACTCTAGCCAATAGAACTGCCCAGAGCCCACATTGCTACCAGAATACTATACCCAGCAAAATTATCCTCTAAAAGTGAAAAAGATAGTTTTTCCCAGATGAAGTGTCCCCACTAGATCTGCCTTACAAGAAATGCTTAAGGGAGTTCTTCAATTTAAAATGAAAACACAGGGGGCCTGAGTGGCTCAGTGGG
The DNA here is from genome assembly GCA_004024625.1 of Mellivora capensis. Classification (NCBI taxonomy): domain Eukaryota; kingdom Metazoa; phylum Chordata; class Mammalia; order Carnivora; family Mustelidae; genus Mellivora; species Mellivora capensis. The sequence goes on along the minus strand of PISX010017711.1, from coordinate 36,234 downwards.
TTAAGCCTCTGCCTTCGGCTCGGGTCATGGTCTCAGGGTCCTGGAATCGAGCCAAATTGATTGTGACTAAGTTTGGAGTGGAAAAACAATATCCTTAAATTCTTAGGAATGAAAGAACTTAAAGGTTATTGAGTACAGTGTCCAGCTTCTGTTCCAAATCCCTCTCTAACACCATAACCACAACCATCTCTGTCTCACACCCAGAAATGGTCCTCCAAACTCAACACTGGGAGAATGCTGAGGGACAAACCTGCTTAGTCCACTTTCCAACAGCTCTACCCTTTAGAAAATGTTGCCTTAATTTGTCCAACAGATTCCTATGCTCAGTTTTAGTCCTCCATCTGTCTGGTTCCGGTTCTTCCTGAGGACACCACATCATACCAAACGTACTAGGATGGTTCTCTAGATGTCAGAGATAAACCTCTAGTCCTTGTCCAGATCCTTCAGTGTTTACTCAGAGAACTCAGCGATCTCCCCTATATATTCATGGGATCATCCAGACTCAATCTAGTTGTCATGTATCCCTCTGCAGCCTCCAGAATGAATCACAACCCTCTTGGTGGTACCAAAGCAGAGCAGAAATGTAATCTCCTTCCTTCCTTGCTCAGCAGGGAGCCTGTTTCCCTTTCTCCCTCCATCTGCCTCTCTGCTTGCTTATAATCTCTGTCTCTCTGTCAAGTAAATGAATGAAATCTTTAAAAAAATAAAATAAAATAAAATGAAAACACACTAAACAGCAATGTGAAAGCATAAATTTTACTGGTAAAGATAAATATATAGACAAATACAGAATTAATACAAAACTGAAAAGGTCCATAAATTAATGTAAACTGTAATATATAAGTTTAAAGAAGGGTGCCTTGGTGGCTCACTCAGTTGAGCATCCAGCTCTTGATTTTGGCTCAGGATGATCTTAGAGTTGTGGGATTGAGCCCCACCTCAGGCCCGATGCTTGGGGTCTGCTTGAAATTCTCTCCCTTTGCCCCTCCCCCTGCTTGGCACTTGCTTACATGCTTGCTCTCTCTCTTTCAAATAAATAAATAAATCCTGGTGGTGGGTATTAAGGAGGGCACATTTTGCATGCAGCACTGGGTGTGGTGCATAAACAATGAATCTCGGAACACTGAAAAAGTAAAATAAAACTTAAATCAATCAATCAATCTTGGGGGAAAAAAGTTAAAAGACAAATTTGTTAATGAATACACAATGTAAAAAGAAGCAAACTATGACTACAAGAACACCAAGTGTGTGTGGAGGGGGATAAAAGTACAAAGTTTTTATGTGAGACTAAAGTTAAGTTGTTATTAACTTGAAACAAATAATCACAGCTACAAGATATTTTATGCAAGTCTCAAACTAACCTCAAAAAGAACAAAACAAAACCCCGTAGTAGATATACAAAAGATAAAGATAAAAGAATCAAAGCAAATTACTACAAAAACATCAGCAAATAACAAAAGAAGACAGCATGAGAGAGAGGGACAAACTACAAAACAAAACAACAAAATGGCAATAATAATTCCTCACCTATCAGTAATTATTTTTTTAAGATTTTTAAAAAATTTATTTGACAGAGAGACACAGTGAGAAAGGAAACACAAGCAGGGGGAGTGAAAGAGGGAGAAGTCTTCCTGCTGAGCAGGGAGCCTGATGTGGGGCTCGATCCCAGACCTGACACCATAGTGTTGGTTATTTTTCTCAAAGTGATTAAGCAAGTATATCACTTACAACTTATTTCAATGTGTGGTGATTAACAAGGTGCTCATAACATTGATGGTACAGTGCATCTGAATTTCACAAGTGTTGAAATGTGCAAGAAAATGTGTCTGAGATACAAGGAAATAGGTATACATCAGGCCTGGGCTAGATGTGTTACGCACATAATCATATTTATTGACCACAGTTAAGTTTACAGATCCTTCTTCACATGTATTATTACATTATTACATTTATTATTATGATTGGTTCATTGATAACTTTGAGTCATTGCTGGTTTTCCTTTCTGCTTTCTGGGCAGTAGAGACCAAAAAGTAGCTGCAACAATTATGAAGGCTACAGAAAATATTGAAAGTTTGGTTAAGAAAACATGGGACACCTGGGTGGTTCAGTGGGTTAAGTGTCTGACTCTTGATTTTGGCTCAGGATCTGATCTCAGGGTTGTGAGAATTGGAGCATGGAGCCTGCTTGGGATTCTCTCCCCTATCCTACTGCCCCTCCCCCTCCACTTGCACGTGAACTCTTTCTCTTTCTTAAAGAGGGCACGTGTTGTGATGAGCACTGAGTGTTATATGCAACTAATGAATCGTAGAACACTACATTAAAAACTAATAATGTACTATATGTTGGCTAAGTGAACATAATAAAAAAAGAGGGAAGAAAAGAAAGCCTGTGACAAAGGGTAAAATTTCCAGCAAGAAAAACCATAGGCTGCCTCAAACAACTCCATTATCTCCCAAGAAAATCCACCAGCCAGCCCCTGTGCATCCTCCCATCCAACAGATAACTACTTTATGAAAGTACAAATTGAGGTGATCTAATACATTCAACAGAACTCACTTACAAATAAAAATGGAATGTCAGAAATCTGGAGTGAACCAGACAATGGGGGATGATTTATTTTTCCTTGATTGGAGTGCCTGGAATATCCTTCTTGGGTTGTTTAAAAAAAAAATAAGGGATTGGGATGTTTATTAATACTAGTTGCGGGGCGCCTGGGTGGCTCAGTGGGTTAAAGCCTCTGCCTTCAGCTCAGGTCATGATCCCAGGGTCCTGGGATCGAGCCCCACATCGGGCTCTCTGCTCAGCAGGGAGCCTTCTTCCTCCTCTCTCTCTCTGCCTGCCTCTCTGCCTACTTGTGATCTCTGTCTGTCAAATAAATAAATAAAATCTTAAAAAAAGAGAATTTCTTTGTTAAAAAAAAATACTAGTTGCTACAACAGATAACCCTGAAAACTCATTGCTTCAAGAAAATAAAGTTAGTTTCTTGCTCACATCACACTCCATTCCTGGTCAGCTGACTTTCCTAGACAACTCAGAATGGTGATTCCAAGTGGTGACTCTGGCATCTTGATTCTTCCCCTTTTGAGGCCATGTGGTCTTTAAATACTTTGCTTCCAGTTGCACAGTATGGGGGATGGGGAAAGCTGATGACTCACCAGAGCTTTTAGGAGTAAGGCCTTGAAGAGGCATATTTTATTTTTGTCCATGTTCCATTGGTAGAACTAGTTACATGACCCCCAGCTAACTAACTATGAAGGAGGCTGGAATGTGTCGTCTTCCTATGAACACAAGAAAATCCTATGAACTTAAGATTACCTAGCTGCTCTTTGCCAGCCTACCAAATATGTGTTTCACTCTCCCCACCCACCATGTGCAGAACACTCCTCCTCCTCTGAGAGGACAAGCCAGAGTCTTCTCCAGTCACTATCTCCAGCTCAAAAATCCAGAATCTCCAGGTAATCAGTTTTCAGAATTATTTCCTCTTAACTGTGACCTATAAACCCAAAGACAAGTTCTTTGCTCCTTCCCCTGATACACACACTAGACATACAATGATGAAGCAGAGACAAAACAACTACAACAAAGACTCAAACTCAAAAAAGAGAAGGATAGAAGACACACAACAGTCACTGGCATGACAATCCAAACTCTGAATCCAGATAGCTCAGGTATGACAGATGTCACCAATGTAAAAATAGGGGCATTTTATTTATGAGGCACAAGTTTTCTGGGGAAAAAATCTTTATTGTCATTGTTCTCTATGGACACTTATGTAGAAGTTTTCGCCTCTTCCAATGTTCCTCCTGGCCAAATCTGAAGTCAGGGAGTACATCTCCCTTTGAGGTGGTAGCAGCTTTTAAAGCCTGCCTTCTGCTTAAAGATAGTGGCCATAAGTTGTTCTAATTCTCAGAAAGCCAAAGAATTTTCAGTAAAGTCTTATGGTTTTCTTGGCAATGCAATTATGATCAGTGGTATAAAGAGAGAAATGATATGTACTTCCAAGTGTGACCATTAAAGCCCTACATGTTCTTCTCTTAATTAACCTTGGCAAACCTAGGAGCTATGTCATCAGATGTGGTTCCACTAGGAGTCATTAAAAGATCCTATGGTGCCTCACATAACACAATAATAATTTTTTAAAAATGTTTTTAAGATCCTTTGTGGAACATAAGGAATAACATGAGCATTAGGAGAAGGAAAGGAAAAGTGAATTGGGGGAAATTTTTCTCCCTTTCTCCACATCCTCTCCAACATTTGTTGTTTCCTGTCTTGTTAATTTTGGGCATTCTAACTGGTGTAAGGTGGTATCTCAATGTGGTTTTGATTTGAATTTGATTTGATTTGAAATTTTTCATGTGTCTGATAGCCATTTGCATGCCTTCTTTGAAGAAGTGTCCGTGTCTTCTGCCAATTTTTTGATGTGATTATCTGTTTTTGGGGTAGTGAATTTGAGGAGTTCTTTATAGGTCTTGGATATCAGCCCTTCGTTTGTAGTGTCATTTGCAAATATCTTCTCCCATTCCGTGGGTTGCCTCTTTGTTTTGTTGACTGTTTCCTTTGCTGTGCAGAAGCTTTTTATCTTGATGAAGTCCCAAAAGTTCATTTTTGCTTTTGTTTCCTTTGCCTTTGGAGACATGTCTTGAAAGAAGTTGCTGTGGCTGATGTCAAAGATGTTACTGCGTTTGTTCTCCTTTAGGATTTTGATAGATTCCTGTCTCACGTTGAGGTCTTTTATCCACTTCCAGTTTATCTTTTGTATCAATATGGATGGGACTGGAGGTGATTAGCTGAGTGAAATAAGTCAAGCAGAGAAAGTCAATTATCGTATGGTTTTGCTTACTCATGGAGCATAAAGAATAACATGAAGGACATTAGGAGAAGGAAAGGAAAAGTGAATTGGGGGAAATCGGAGGGGGAGACTAACCATGAGAGACTGTGGACTCTGAGAAACAAACTGAGGGTATTGGAAGGGAGGGGTGTGGGGGATGGGTGAGCCTGGTGGTCATTATTAAGGAGGGCACATATTGCATGGAGCACTGGGTGTGGTATATAAACAATGAATCTTGGAACACTGAAAAAATTTTAAAAAATAAAATTAAAAAAGTTGCCAAGAACTTCTGAAAGAAAATAAACAGGATGGTGACTTACTTACCCTTCCATATATTAGAACTATTTATATGGGGGCGCCTGGGTGGCTCAGTGAGTTAAAGCCTCTGCCTTCGGCTCAAGTCATGATCCCAGGGTCCTGGGATCGAGCCCCGCATCGGGCTCTCTGCTCAGCGGGGAGCCTGCTTCCCTCTCTCTCTCTGCCTGCCTCTCTGCCTGCTTGTGATCTCTGTCTGTCAAATAAATAAATAAAATCTTTTAAAAAAGGACTATTTATATGACTATAGTTGTTAAGATAGAGAAATATTGATGCAGGGATAATCATAATGACTGATGGAACAAAATAGGGAGCCCAGAAATAGAGCACGTATATAGGGAATTTTAACATATGATGGACATAAGTGGAAAATCAATGGGAAAAAGAGCAGCTATAAATTTGGGCTTACTTATCAGGAAAGTGCAGTTATATTCCTGCCTCTCATAAACATAAGAGGAAATAAACCCCATGTTAAAAATTTAGTATAAAAAGTAAATTTTTAGGGGACCTGGGTGGCTCAGTTGGTTGAGCTACTGCCTTCGGCTCAGGTCATAATCCCAGGGTCCTAGGATCAAGTCCCACGTCAGGCTCCTTGCTCAGTGGGTAGCCTGCTTCTCCCTCCACTTGCCTCTCCCTCTGCCTGCTGTTCCCCCTACTTGTGCTCACTTGCTCTCGCTCTCTCTCTCTCTCTGACAAATAGATATATATTTTTTTAAAAAAAGTAAATTTTTAAAAACTTTATAGGCAAAGAAATCAAGGCTGAAAATTTGTTAATTTCTTTCAATTATTCACAAATGCATGCTGAAAACCAACTGTATTCCAGACCCTCTGGAAATAGCTGGAGCTTCAAAGATAAAAAAGAAACTAAGGGGTGCTTGGATGGCTCAGTTGGTTAAGCATCTGACTCTTGATCTCAGCTTAGGTCTTGATCTCAGGGTATGAGTTCAAGCCCCACATTGGGCTCCATGCTGGGCATGTAGACTACTTAAAATAATAATAATAGTAATAAATGAAAACAGGACAAATTAAATATTCAGGAAATACACTTAATATCTTTCTGGCCTTATTTTAAAAAAGAATTTTCCTGGGGCGCCTGGGTGGCTCAGTGGGTTAAAGCCTCTGCCTTCAGCTCAGGTCATGATCCCAGGGTCCCGGGATGGAGCCCTGCATCAGGCTCTCTGCTCAGCGGGAAGCCTGCTTCCTCCTCTCTCTCTGCCTGCTTCTCTGCCTACTTGTGATCTCCGTCTGTCAAATAAATAAATAAAATCTTTAAAAAAAATTTTTTAAAGAATTTTCCTTTAGGAAAACATAGAAAGGGGTACCTGGATGGCTCAGTTGGTTAAGTGTCTGTCTGCCTGTGGCTCAGGCCATGATCCCATGGTCCTGGGATCTAGTACCACATCGGGCTCCTTGCTTGGTAGAGGGCCTGCTTCTCCTTCTTCCTCTGCCCCTCCTCCTCACTTGTGCTCTCTCTGTGTCAAATGAATAAATAAAATCTTAAAAAGAAAAGAAAAACCCAGAAAATGCTACTGTTAAATAAAAGACTTACAAATTGACAACAGAGTGGTCCTATCCAGTGAGGAGACTGAAGCCCAACTACTTTGTCAGTTACTGGTCTATAGCTTGGTTGTTATCAAGCCAAAATTTAAATTGTCTGTATGATTTTATAACTAGTAGAAAAAATGTACTATTAGTCTAAAAACAGTTTAATTTATGTAATTTTGTTTCATACTAAGAGTCAGTATTACTCTGCTTTTCTTGCAAAAGATTACCAAACCACAAATACAAATTCCACACGTTTCATATTTCCATTATAGGTGTCTTTATTGTGAAGGAACATAAAGCATAGTATAAAGTTCTTAAAGTTAAAAACCTGTAACATGTAAACATAAAATGAAAATATTTCAATGATTTTGTTCAACTCATAAAGAATGAAGGAACCAGTAAGATGTTAAGACTGGCTCAGAGAAACTGATGAATTATAATCAGCCAATGAACTCTGAAATAAATTTGCAAATAGATGTAAACCTATTTAATATCCTGAAGGGCAATGAACTAAAACATTCAGAACTCTTTCCCACCAAACAGAAAACAAGGGCATCCAACCACAACAATTGCATCTGTCCCATTGCACTGTTATGGAAGGGAATAGTTTGCATGGCTCTCAAAAAAAGAATTTTTTTGCCATTATATCAGGTTTCTATGATTTAATCTCTACCCATACAAAATTTTTAAATAGCTTAATCAGTGGGAAATTACTTAATTGTACACACCTCTAATAGACTTTTAATCCCAGGAGGATCTACTAGATCATATTCAGCACTCCACTGAAAGGACACCAGCCATCTCTTTTATTTACTTCCAATTTTTAGATAATTTTTCTTAACAGTTTTTTTTTACTTTTTTTTCTTTTTTTTTAATAAATTTTTTTATTTTTTATAAACATATAAAGTATTTTTTATCCCCAGGGGTACATGTCTGTGAATCACCAGGTTTACACACTTCACAGCACTCACCATAGCACATACCCTCCCCAATGTCCATTACCCCACCCCCCTTTCCCGGCCCCCTCCCCCCAGCAATGCTCAGTTTGTTTTGTGACATTAAGAGTCACTTATGGTTTGTCTCCCTCCCAATCCCATCTTGTTTCTTTTCTTCTTTTGCTACCCTCCTAGCCCCCCATGTTGCATCTCCACTTCCTTTCTGAACATAACCTTATTTCAAAAAACTTATAATGCATATGTAATGCTCCAAAATACTTTTGCTTGGGGGTGGTGTTTTGTTTTGTCTGTGAAAAGAATAAATTCTTTGATCTCTAAAATAGAGACTGCCTTACATGTAACACAGAGTTGTTCGTTACATGTATTTAGTGTTAGCATGTACTCATTGCCTCCTTCTAGACTCATTTTTTGTTGTTTAAAATACAGTCACTTCCTCTACCCCTTTGCCCTTTATAATCCTAAACATACTCTGAGTAGAAGTTTTTTTTTAATCCATTATGTTTTTGGACAACAAGAGAGTTGATTTCCATAAAACAGTGAATCTGCTGAAGTCTTTAGTGTATTTATTTTTTTTAAGATTTTATTTATTTATTTGACAGAGAGAGAGAGAGAGATCACAGGTAGGCAGAGAGGCAGGCAGGGAGAGGGGGGAAGCAGGCTCCCTGCTGAGCAGAGAGCCCGATGTGGGGCTCCATCCCAGGACCCCAAGATCATGATCTGAGCCGAAGGCAGAAGCTTAACCCACTGAGCCACCTAGGCACCTCATCTTTAGTGTATTTAATCTAAATAGAATTGCATCTATGTTCCATTATTTCTTTTAAACAGTAAAAAATTATATAGTAAGAATGTTTTGAAGCCTTAATCTTATAGTGAGGCAGGTTTCATAGACTATCTGGAGTTAATCTGTAGAAAATCTGGAAACATACAGAGACTCTGGAAATAGGTTGGTTTTGAATGCAAATACAAATTATTATTATTATTATTATTTTGTCAGAGATGTGTATTCTATGTATATCTGAAAAGGTTTATAGGTTCCCCCCCGCTTTGGGTTCATTAATGATGTTTCAACCTCTTGTAATATAACTATAAAGGAGAGAATTTAGAATTTTTATTTCCTTTTGTAAACTTCTTCTCCCCATAAATACCATGACTACTTTCTTTCAAAATGGGAGATTTCCAGATTTTTTTCTTAAATATTTTGGAACATTCTACCCTAAGAATAAAGCAGGAAAACAATATTAGTTTGGAGATAATCTCTGGCCAGAAATTCCACATTATAGTAAGTGATACTATAGTCATTTAAAGTAAGCTAAAGAGGGTGGTGTGGGTGGCTCAGTCGTTAAGTATCTGCCTTCAGCTCAGGTCATGATCCCAGGATCCTGGGACTGAGTCCCGCACTGGGCTCCTTGCTCAGCAGGAAGCCTGCTTCTCTCTCTGCCTCTGCCTGCCACTCTGCCTGCTGGTGCTCTCTCTCTCTCCCTCTGACAAATAAATAAATAAAATCTTTTTAAAAAATAAGCTAAAGAGAGATGAGACTTTCTTTTTGACCATTTGACTGATAACCCCACAGAGTAGAGTCTTACCTAAAAAACAGTAGACCTGAATTTTCTCAGGTATAGGTGGTAAGTGTTAACAGACAGCCAAAATACATGGTTGAACTCAGTTTATAGTCCCTACCTGAAATACAAAGCTTTTTTGAGCTCAAGTGTGGAGGCATGGAACCTCCGGGCCTTCGAAGGGAAATAACGGAGGAAGACCTGAAAGTAAGGCCATGTGTGAATTCAGTCCACATCCTGCACTCCACCTCCACACTTCCTTGGATCTTACAAACTATGCCAACTTGTTGCATAAGAATGACAGACTCAAAAGTTTAAAATAAATGTCTGCCATTTATTAGAATTGTTTCTCAGGAAGGAAGAAGTAGAATGCCCATCAGGCAGGGGCTTGAAATCACTCCAACCTCATGTTTAATACATCAAAATTACAGATTTTCTCTTATAATTTAATGTACCTAAAAATCCCTGTAAGACTTGTGTTGATGAGCTGTGGAGAGAGTGAAACTGGAGAAGGAACAATGAGAGAAACTAGTGGTCTTCTGGGGAGGATGACGTGGACCTTTTGAAATAGTGAACATTAAAGACACTATTTGATAAAAGTTCTAATAGCAATCAAAGTACAGACAAATACACATTTGAACAAAGAAAGTCGCATCACTTGTTGAGAAAAGCAAAGGTGAATGGCATGGAAGATCCTTAAAAGAGTAAAAATGTAGTTTCAAGGGAATGAGACATTAAGGGCTTCTTAATTAGTTGACTTTTTTCACTTTTAAGAATAGTGAACCCTCTCCTTTTGGTTATGCAAAAGCTGATTTCATCATTAAATGGAATCAGGTTGAGTTGGAACTAAAAGCACATTTTAGTTATTTGGACATGATGAGCTGAGATGAACTGAGGGATCCAGAGTGAGTCCAAGTTTCTGAATTGAGCAACAGGGTGAATTGTAGGTGTTGATTATTTAAAAGGGAAGAAAGACAAGGGAAAAGCCAGACAAACAGAGTTGGAATTCAGTTTGGGAACTTGTGTCTGTGATGGCTGAATAATCCAAGAGAACCTAGCAAATACACAATCCAGTACGGGAGTCTGGGCCTCAGAGATGCTGTCTGGGTTGAACATGTAAATACTTGCCCAAGATCACACAGCTTCTGAGCAGCGATGGAGAACAGGGAACAAACCCCTCTGACCACATTCATGCTTCTTTCTTCAAAACATGCAAAACCCAAAGAAATGGGAATCTCTGCTTTAAGCCTAGAATTACACGATCATTTCCCTCTACCAAAACTGCTAAAATAGAAAGTCTGAAATATTACATTTCAACTACTGTGCTGAACCTGGGACAAATACTATCTTATAAACATTAAAAGTTTTGTCTAGTCATGCTACTTATGCCAGAAAATTTGTGTTCCTTCTTGAAACCTGGCTTCTGCCAAGCCCGTATTCCTTGTTTGACAAATACATCTGAGTGTCAGTGAATCTCAAAGATATAAACATTATTAAATTTTCCCACCAAACTTCTAAGTCCCATGAAAATTAAAATCCAACTGTATAACTTGGTCATTTAGTGAGTACATGGCCTTTGATCCATTGGTCTGGGCTGAAATTATCATTTGTCTAATAATGGGGAATGCAGGTAAAGTGGTGAAAAAGAGAGAAAATAGGCAAATGACAAAGAAATATTATGGGGCAGGTGGCAGAAGAAGAAACCCCAAAAATGACTAGGAAAGGACACTCAAGAGAGAAGCCAAGGCAAACATAACAAAGGCATCGAGGAAGGTAAATAATGTTGAAATAGTGGCTAGAGGCAAAGTGGTAAATGGTAAAACCTGACGAATGCTTGAGTTTTTCAACAAAGAAAGCATTGGCAAAAATCGGGGCTATTTCAGTGAAGTGGTATACACAAAAGTCAGATTTCTCTTAGCTGAAGTGAGATTAAGAATCTGGAACTTAGAGAACTTAGTTGGAACATTGGTTCTAGAAGTTTGGATCCAAAGAGGAGGAGAGATGAAACATTAGCCATGGAAGAGGAGTATACATAACACAATGAAAATTCCATGGCATGTCAACTATTAGTTGTGACTAAGTTTGGAGTGGAAAAGCAATATCCTTAAATTCTTAGGAATGAAAGAACTTAAAGGTTATTGAGTACAGTGTCCAGCTTCTGTTCCAAATCCCTCTCTAACACCATAACCACAACCATCTCTGTCTCACACCCAGAAATGGTCCTCCAAACTCAACACTGGGAGAATGCTGAGGGACAAACCTGCTTAGTCCACTTTCCAACAGCTCTACCCTTTAGAAAATGTTGCCTTAATTTGTCCAACAGATTCCTATGCTCAGTTTTAGTCCTCCATCTGTCTGGTTCCGGTTCTTCCTGAGGACACCACATCATACCAGACGTACTAGGATGGTTCTCTAGATGTCAGAGATAAACCTCTAGTCCTTGTCCAGATCCTTCAGTGTTTACTCAGAGAACTCAGCGATCTCCCCTATATATTCATGGGATCATCCAGACTCAATCTAGTTGTCATGTATCCCTCTGCAGCCTCCAGAATGAATCACAACCCTTTTGGTGGTACCAAAGCAGAGCAGAAATGTGATCTCCTTCCTTCCTTGGCACCCTCAGCACTATGGAGCTGTTCTAGAATCCTGTTTGCTTTCTTGGCCAGGGTCCTTTCCTATACTCTGTAGCTCCCCAGCTCCAGCCTAACCTTCCCCTGTCCAGTGATGACTGCTTATAGATGAAAGACACGTGCATGAGATGGGATGTATTTTTATGGAGAGGGTGTTCCAGAATGAAGGAAGAATCACTCCAGGAGGGGGTAAGTTGGTGATATTCAGGTTTTAGAGTAGCTTGAAGTGTTTGTAACTGACAGTTTGGAGTCAGGGTCATAATCCTTCACATTGTTAGAACGGGCTGTTTTCACAGAAAATTTCAGGCAGCACTCTTGATCATTTGGGCAGGTTAAGTATTGAGTTTCAGTTTTTCTGCAGGTGTTTCTGCTCATGCCATGGTAAAGCTGACATGGAATCCAGGGCTCTTGGCTCTTGCCATACTGGGATCTGAACAGGCCACACAGGGAAAACATAGCCATGTTTAGTTTCCTTGCAGCAGTGACAATAGGAATGGGGAAGTATGATTTAAAGAGAACAAGCCCTGAGGATATTAACAGGATCCAGAGTAAAAACCACTTCAGTTCAAATCTGGGCTCTGTCATTATAGCTCCTCACCCTTAAGCAAGTTAGTTCTCTGGCCCATCACTGCATCATTTTCACAATGGATGTCACAATAGAGCCAAGTTCCTACCATTTGTGATGTTTAGATTAGCATATATAGAGTGCTCAGGAGAGTATCTGGTGGATAATAAGTATAAGTATAAGAAGTAATGAAATAGGGCGCCTGGGTGACTCAGTTGGTTAAACAACTGCCTTCAGCTCAGGTCATGATCCCGTAGTCCCAGAATCAAGTCCTGCATCAGGCTCCAAGCTCTGCTTCTCCCTCTGACCTTCTCTTCGCTCATGCTCTCTCTCAAATAAATAAATAAATCTTTTTGAAAAAAAAAAGAAGTAATGAAATATTAGGCAGTGTGTTGATATAAAAGTCTTTTCCTGAGACAAGGGCAGCTCCTGTGAGCACGTATTGGACATGCTTTCAAGTGCCCATACAGATGTGTGCTGCTCACACAGAGCTCTATCAGAGACAGCCAGGCTCCACTCTGAGGCAGGGTTCACATACTTGAGCCCCTGCATGCCTTTGTGCTTCTAAACATTTGAGCAAACTTGTACCACTCATGTTTGTACATTGGCCCCACAGAAACAGATACCACATAACATGTTCAGCACACTGATGTGCACACACAGGCACGTATGCACGTCCATATTCACATCACTTGAGCATATATACATGTGCTCACTGTACAGACCTCTACCACACATTTCCCACATATGGCTAAAACCCATTCATGAGTATTGATAGCTATGTATCTGTCATCCAGATATGTGCATGTGTATATAGGTTCCTCAGATGAAAAATGCCCCAATGACAAAGTTCCAATGACAAAGACAAAATATTAGTCATCAACAGTATTTGTTACTTATTAGAGCTTTCAAAGACAAAGGAGCCAAAGAAAACAGTGCTAACAATAAGTGTCACATGTCCAACATCCACTGTGTGTCGGGCATTTTGCAAATGTTATCTCATTGAAACTTCATAAAAACCTATTGTAATCTGTTCTTTAGATGAAGACACTGAGGCTCACAGAGAACTCTTGTTCTGTCCAGATTTCCATACCTTGTACTTGATCATTTAGGATCCAGTTTCTTTTCTCTATGATATTAAGCCCATGCACTTCCCTCTGTGTGTCACATTGCCTCTCTATATGATAGGATTTCTAGGACAGAGTGGCATCTTCCTACATGATGTCTTCAGGTATAAGGACTCCTTCAGCTATCAATACGTAGTCCAAAATCCATAGCTTAGCACTCCAGGACCTTTTCCACCTGTCCCCTCATTTCACACCCATTCATCAACACTCACTCTGTTCCAGGCCATGTACTCAGTGCTAAGCATGCAGAGGACTCCAATGCCCACCCACATTAATAAAAATTGGATAAGCAAGTCCGACATTATTTCTGCATGGAAAAAGAACATTTTGATAATTTTTTGACAAAAGAATGTAAAATGTTCCAAGTTTAGATGAAGTCAGAGAATGTGAGGAGAAGTAAAGTAAAAAAGAAAATGCCTTAGTGGTAGACATCCCATAGCATTTTGGCACTGGTATGTATACGAACTGTCCCAGAAATTGGCACTCCAGTCCAGGGAAGGCTGCTACATCAGCCAGCCTGCTGGTTAACCATAGCAAGGAAGTAAAAAATGGTACCCCTTCATCCATGTTCCAACGTCATGGTACTGCTGCATTTCCTATTTTAATTCTCACCCTCATCATGGAGCCTCTCTTTCTTTTTTTAAAATAATTTTTATTATGTTAATTACCATACAGTACATCATTAGTTTTTGATGTAGCATTCCATGATTCATTGTTTGCATATAACAGCCAGTGTTGCATGCAATACATGCCCTTCTTCATACCCATCATCATGCTCACCCATCCCCCAACCCTCCTCTCCTCTAAAATCCTCAGTTTGATTCCCAGAGTCCATAGTCTCATATGGTTTGTCTCCCTGCTCTGATTTCTCCCCCTTCATTTTCCCCTTCCTTCTCCTAATGTCCTCCATGCTATTCCTAATGTTCCACAAATAAGTGAAACGTGATAATTGTCTTTCTCTGCTTGACTTATTTCACTCATCATAATCTCCTCCAATTCCATCCATATTGATGCAAAAGTTGGGTATTCATCCTTTCTAATGGCAGAGTAATATTCCATTATATATATATATATATACATATATATATGTATATATATAGCACATCTTCTTTATCCATTCGTCTATTGAAGGGCTTCTCAGCTCCTTCCACAGTTTGGCTATTGTGGACATTGCTGCTACGAATATTGGGGTGCATATGGCCCTTCTTTTCACTACACCTGTCTTTGGGGTAAACACTCAGTAGTGCAATTGCTGGGTGGAACCTCTCTTTTGGCACCATCCTACTTAAAAAAAGAGGAGGTCTTCAGGGGGCCTCGCTAGAGTGACACCCACACTCTTCTGGCTGACACTTGAACTGGTGGACTTTCATTTTCTCCCAAATGCAGTGGATGGAAGCCAGGACATCCAAGATCTCCTCTTTGTAGGAAGGAGAATCTGGCAAGCTGACCTTTCCCTCACTCTCTCCATATGGAAAACAGGTCAAGGCAGACCCAGAAGGATTCTGCTAACTGTGGCTAAATAAGCAAAGGTTTTGTTGTAGATATTTCTAGTTTCTCAATCCTGCAGGTATTCTAACCCTGTATTGTTCTGCATCACTACAAACTAATACCCACATCAAGTTAACATCATCTTTGATCATCCCTCCATCTCCAAACTGAAGTCAGAGACCTGCTTTTATTTGATTGATTGATTGATTGATTGATTTTCTTGTAATTTAATTTTTAAATTCTTTAAATTTTTTTAAGTTCAATTTAATTAACAATGTACTGTATTATTGCAAGGGTAGAATTTAGTGAATCATCAGTTGCATATAACAACTGGTGCTCATTACTTCAAGTGCCCTTCTTAATGCCCATCACCCAGTTACCTACCCACCCACATCCCCTCCAGCAACCTTGTTTCCTAGAGTTAAGAATCTCTTATGGTTTGCCTCCCTTTCTGTTTTCATCTTATTTTTATTTTTCCTTCCCTTCACCTATGTTCATCTGTTTTGCTTCTTAAATGTCACATGAGTGAAATCATATGGTATTTGTCTTTTCTGATTGACTTATTTCTCTTAGCATAGTACCCTCTAGTTCCATTCATGCCATTGCAAATGGAAAGATTTCATTCTTTTTGATGGCTGAGTAATAATTCCATTGTGCATACATAAACCACAACTTCTTTAACCATTCATCTATCAATGAACAACTGGGCTCTTTCTGTATTTTGAGACCAACTGTTAAATATTAGCTTTGCTTCTGACCCTTTGTACTCTGTGCCCAGTCTCCCAATGTGAGAAATGGGAATGAGAGTGTTGGCACGAAATCAGAAAATCTCAACTGTATTTGTGAAGAAGGCTGTCAATAAGATATGTCATACTTTATAATAACATGGAGACTTGTTAAGTATACTCACATCAAGTCTCTAAAGATTCTGATTAGATAGGTCTGAGGAGAGGCCACAGCAAGGGTGTTTGGCACAAGTGTCCCAGAAAATATGCATTTGTTCCTGCCTGAATTGAGAGCCACAACACTGCCTGACTTTCTCACATTGACCCATAGACATTGCCCAGCTCATTTCCCACTTTGGACTTGTATTAGGAGCAAATTAAAATATCAAAAATTGAAAAACAAAACATATGCCCTAGACTCTTTCTAACAGTTCCATCCAAAGCCAAAAGCAATGACTTCTCTGCCACCTGTGCCTCCCAAACATGATCCTTCCCTACCTCATTTCTGAGGTTCTTCCTACCTATATATATGTTTTAGGTATAAGTCATTTATATTCACTCATTCAATAAATGTTTACTGAAACCTACTCTGTGCAAAGCACTCACCTCAGCACTGGGAATACATAGATTTAAAAGACAAAGTCATGGCTTTAGGGGTGCCTGGGTGGCCCAGTGGGTTAAGTCTCTGCCTTCTGCTCAGGTCATGGTCTCAGGGTCCTGGGATCGAGCCCCACATTGGGCTTCTGCTCAGCAGGGAGCCTGCTTACCCCTCTCTCTCTGCTTGCCTCTCTGCCTACTTGTGATCTCTCTCTCTCTCTCTCTCTCTCTCTGTGTGTGTCAAATAAATAAATAAAATCTTAAAAACAAATAATAAAAGACAGAGTCATGGCTTTCAAACAGTTGAATTTCTAAAGCATATGTTTGGGGTGATGAAGGGAAAAAAATGACTTTGATTATCCTAGAAAAGTTTGTCCAGAACAGTTCCTGCCCATTAATTCTGCCAGGTGAAAGCATTAAATGGTTACTAAGGAAGCAACACTATGTACAACTTTTGAAGCATAGATTGATGTCTTCCTTTGTTGTTGTTACTTGCAAACCCACCTGTGGTTTCTACCGCTGCTCCAACGTGGAAACTGAACTTTACTGAATGAGAATAAGTGTCTCAGGTGAGTAAAGAAGTGATACAGTAAAGAAGGTGATACAGAGTGAGAAATAAGGGGTAGGAGAAAGTGGAGTAGGAAGAGGATGGGAAGGGGAAGGAGGAATAGGAGAGGGAGGAGAAAGGGAAAGAGGAAAAAGCAGTGATTTTGAACTCAACCCCAAGAAAGGAGAGACAACCTTAGTTCTCTATAAGGCTGGGATTAGACTACTCTCATGTCTCTCTGTACTTGCCAAGTTTTGAGGAGAGACACTTGAGGAGTTTTGAGGAGAGACACTTGAGAACATTCCAGCCTCCTGCTTTCATCTTTCCTCACTGCCTACAGTTACATGTATTGCTTTTCAGTGCTCCTGAAAATTACACTCAAGAAACTTTTTTAAGAATTTGAAAATATTACCAGATATTTTTCTTTTCTTTTTTTTAAGATTTTATTTATTTATTTGACAGAGAGAGAGAGAGAGATCACAAGTAGGCAGAGAGGCAGGCAGAGAGACAGGGGAAGCAGGCTCCTCACTGAGGAGAGAGCCCGATGTGGGGCTCGATCCCAAGACCCCAAGATCATGACCTGAGCCACCCAGGCACCCCCAGATATTTTTCATGCAGCATTCATTCTCCCCATTTCAACAGCCACAGCTCTGCTGTGATGAATGAAACCGTCTTTCTCAAGTTTAATTACCCCCAAACTCAGGCTAAGGCAATCTCTGCCCAATTAAACCCCACATATCCCCAGTTTGATAACACACCTACTTAAACCAAACACCTAACTCCAACTGTTCTCTAACCACCTAAGGCTCAATTATAAAATTTAACACAAACATGAAAATAGCCAAGCCACCCATCCCCAGTTCACAGCATCAATCCAAAACACAGCCCAACCACCACCCTCACCATAACTCAATTCTATCCAACTCCACTTCCAGCTCCATTAAAAAAAATCCCATTTCCTCTCAAGACTGCACCAGAACATCAGTCCAGCCCAATCCTGTAAATAGAATTTTCACCCTCTCCTCGTGCCCACTCATTTTTCTGATATTATTCTCTCTATCTCATATACCATCCCCACCACAACTCACTCTCCCAAACTACCATTGTTCCCTCTAATAGCTCCCCAAATTACATCCAATCTCTCACATCTAATGCATGCATCAAGCTCCCCTCCTACCCACAGCACCACCTAAAATTCTTCATGCTTCAATACTCCACTATGCCAGGAACAGCAGGAGGAGCAGCCTCTTAACTTTGTCTTGGCAGAGCAGAATCAGGGGAGATCTTGACAGGAGATGGACGTTGGGAGTAACATTCACAACCTGAGACCAGAAAGGCCATAGGTAGTGCCTGTGGTATGTGGGTGGGAGTCATCTCCGAGGTCACTCAGAAAACAATACCACATGCAAGACCCCAGAACCTTTGAGAGAGGCCTGAGTTACCTGGAGTCCTATGAACCAGGATCAGAAGGATGGAAATGGTCATTAAATAGGGCTTCATGACTGATATGTCCTGAGAGAATGGAAGGCTGTGCTGCAGAGGACCGAACAGAGATCACTGCAGCAGAGAAATGTCCTGCCTTTATTAGTTTTGGAAATGGGCCAGGGTTGTGTGGTGGTGAACTAAAAGGGATGAGACATACCTGGGGTCAGCCAGGCAGAAGGATAATATGTATCACATATCTCAGCTGGGCACTTTGTGTAAGTGTGGGAGATTTGCCAGAGGCACCCATGTCAAAGTGCACCTTCCTTCCCAAAAGGAAACAAAGGCAAATTAGAGGCAGTTGGCAAATGTGTGCGAGACGAATTTGAATGAGTGAATGAATCAAGCAAGCAATGAGAAAACTAATACATAAATGTAAGAAATAAGGAGTCCTTTCTTAAACATTGGTGTCTATCATCCTGATAGTAGAGTGTCCAGCTCTATCAGTAGTACTTACTGCATATCAGTGGTAGAGTGGAGGTGATAAATGATATAACTGATGAATTTAAGGAAAGGTCAATAGAATTTATCCAATCTGAGCAACAGAGGAGAAATAGACTGAAAAAAACCAACAAGTGGATTCTCAAGCACCTGTGGGACAATAACAAAAGAGCTAATGTTCAAATCATCTAAGTCCCAGATGAGAGGAAAAAAAGAGAGAGTGGGACTGAGAACAAACAATCCAATTAGAAAATGGGTGGGGAGTGGAGGGGGTACCTGGGTGGCCCAGTCGTTTAAGCGACTGCCTGTGGCTTAGGTCAGGGAGTCTGCTTCTCCCTCTCCTCCCAACTCACTATCTCTGTCTCTCTCAAATAAATAAATTAAATGTTAAAAAAAAAAAGGTAAAGACAGACACCTATTGTCTGTCTTTATTTATTCAACAAACTGGAGAGTCCAGAAATATAGCCCTCATACATATGCTCAGTTAATTTTTGACAAGGATGTGAAGTCCATTCAATGGGAAAAGAATAGTCTTTTCAATAAACGGTGTTGGGAAAATGATATTCAGAGGCAAAAAAAAAATTAAATTGGAGCCCACCCTATACCATATACAAAAATTAACTCAAAATTGATAAAAATACTTAAGAATAAGAGCTAAAACTACAAAACTCTTAGAAGAAAACATAGGGAGAAAGCTTTATGACATTATATTGAGTGATAATTTTTTGGATATGACAACAAAAGCACAGATAACAATAGCAAAATAGGTATATTGGACGTGATCAAAATGTAAAACTTTTGTGTTTTAATAACAAGTTTTTATTTTTAAATTAAAAAAATTTTTTTAGTATAATAATAATAATTAATAAAGTATTTATTATTAAACACAAGTGTTTAATAACACTATTAAAAGATTGAAAAGGCAAACCATGAAATGGGGGAAATATTTGCAAATCATATATCTGATAAGGATATTAATATCCAGATTATATACAGTACTCCTCCAATTCAAGAGATCCCTGTTTAAAAATGGACAAAGACCTCGAATAGACATTTTTCCAAAGAAGATCCACGAATGACCAAGAGCACGTAAAAATTGGCTCAAAATCACAAATTGTTGAGGAAATACAAATCAAAACCACAATATCATTTTACACCCATTAGGATTTTTTTAAATGGAAATAACAAGTGTTGGCAATGATGAAATTGGAACTTTGTGCACTGCTGATGGGAATATAAAATTGTGCAGCCCTATGGAAAACAATATGGTGACTCCTCAAAAAATTAAGCATAACATTAATGTTTAATTCAGCAATTCCACTTCTGGGTCTATACTTTTAAAAAATGAAAGCAGGGATCCAAATAGATATTGGTACAGTCATGTTCATGGCAGCTTTATTTACAACAGCCAAAAGGTGGGATAAACAAAAATGTTACATATACATGCAATGGAATATTATTCAGCTTTCAAAAAGGATAGAAATTCTGACACATGCTGCAACATGGATGAACCTTGAAGATATTATGGTAAACGAATCAAGCCAGTCACAAGAGGACAAATATTGTGTGCTCCCACTTATGTCCTGGAGGAGTCAAACTCATAGAGACGGGAAGTAGAATGATGGCTGCCAGGGGCTAGGGAGGAGGGAAGAAGAGGAGAATGGAGAGTTAATGTGAATGGGTCCACAGTTTGTCTAATACTGTTATTCTAGTCAGGTGGAACTTTTGAACACAGCTGCTCTACTGCCAGATCCAAAATGAGTAGCGAACATGACTGCCTCGCAGTTAGGAGAAGATACCCATCCTCGGGCTGCTATAGCTAATATTTCTATTCCCAATGCTGACTTAATATAGTTCACTAATGGATCCTGTCTGAGAAGCACGCAGGGGAATATTAAAGCATATTACGCAACAGTAAGTTTTCATGAGATTTTGGAGGCTCTGTTGTTACAGACAAAATCAGCCAAGCAGCCGCACACTAGCTGTTACATGAGTTGTTAATTTAGCCACCAGTCCTAAAGACAATATCTCTACTGACAGCAAATTCGTGTGTGAAGTCTACATACTATCTGGAAGAAAAGAGCTTTCTAACATCCATGAGAACGAAAATATCACATGGAAATGAATTGCTAATTTATTAGAGTCACTGAAATTTCCCAAACAGATTTATGTAATTCTTTGTAGAACTCATACCGGATGAGATAAGCTCTCCGAAGGAAATGAATTTGCACAAAAATGTCTCCTAAGATTTGGACTGGGGAAATTGAAGCCCCATTACTACTATCCAGAGACTCTTACTCATAGTTTCAGAAATATGCAACACCCCCAACTCCGATAATTGGAAATCAAGGAGAGCTAAGAAAAGCACCATAGGAATATGGAGATTACCCCATGGTATTATTCCTGTACCCTAATTGTGTGCATACATAGCTTTTCATGCCACGTAAGCAGCAATATCATTCAAACACAATGAATTCAGTGGAAGTCTTGGAATTATACCACTCTTGTATAAGGACCAAATCAATAAAGAATACAAATGTGCTGTTTATCAGAACATTTCTTTATAGGAAACAACTAAGTTAACCTCAAGGAAGCCCACTGGGGCCCACATTACCTAGGACCTGGGGGGCGAATGAATATTCGCCATCAGAAGATAAGAAATTCTGTTTAGTAGTAGTATGCATGGTTTCTAGATGGCCAGAAGTGTTGCCATTGGCTAAAGTAGATGCACAAATGATGAGCAGTCTTACTGAATTATATCATCCCAATCTTTGGAATTCCTGAATATCTAGAATCTAAAAGATGGAGTCATTCTATTTCTATGTTAAGTCAGGAGCTCTATAAGACCTTACAAATACTAATAACTTATCACACTCCTTATTGTCCCTAGTTTTCCGAAAAAGTAAAATGAATGAAACTTATCCTAAAGAATTCTTCGGCTAACATATCAAACCACTGGTTAATGGTGATCAACAGCCTTGCCTTGGTTCTATGAAAATTAAAGTTAATTTCCATTAGCAAGTATGGTATTTCTCCCTTTGAGTTAATGTTTGGAAGTTCAATGAATTTAGGGGTTAAGACTAACCCTTTATCTGATACAATGAAAAGCACATCAGACGCAAAGAATTTGCTTGTTTCCCTAGGCTCATTACGCCATCGTGTGGCCAGATGATGGAAGCCGCCCTCTGAGAAGGTGCGTCATTGATTCAGACTAGGAGACAAAGTCCACATCTAAGTATTCTAACAATTGGCTGGATTGTTGTCCTATTGGAAAGGATCTTCCCAGATGATGTTGATAACTCATACCACTGTCAAAGTGAAAAAGCAACACAGCTTGTCATGTGAGACTAACATCTATGATTGAATGGTTTGTAATTTCCATTAAGGACCTTAAAGTTACATTCTCCAGACAGTAACTGATAATAATATGCAAGATGAAGAAAAAAGAGTCTCTAATGGCCTTATGGCAAGGGAGGCAGACTTCTGTTATTTTCTTTTGAGTTATCCTGACCAGTATAATTTTAATAATTTTATTTTGTACTAAACATGGAGCTTATAGTTTTATGTCTCCTTCTTTTAAAAAAATAAGTAACCAACCTCAGGGAATTTTGTACCAACTGAAAATTACCCTGAGTATGGGGTTAAGGCTCAAGAAATCCCTTTATTGTCTGTAACACTTCAGACATACTGATTGGGTGGTTTGAATTTAAAGCAAATGGGAAATTTCAAATCTTCCCACAGACTGAAATCAGTGTTACCCAAACGTTAAATAATATAATACCAAATATCACCTCCTATTGTGGTACTGAATATACCAATTGGATAGAATTGTTAATTAATCAGATTGAATATAATTATACCCACATTATATTTCACAGGACTCCAACGATTCATTTTCTTTTATAGCCATCGAGGCCTGGTTTAACAAAACTGAAGACAGATATAAAGATTAAGAAAAAAAAAATCTGAACCCAAATGGTGTGATTGATTTCTCCAAAAGGTCCAAAATATATCATCCCATAAAAATTAGTTTATCCTGTTTATTACCTAGCAATCTTCAGTCTCCATATTTAAGGCCCCGAGGAGAATTAAGTGAACTGCATTTCTTAGTATTACTGCTGCTAATATGAATCAATTTTACTTGTACACAATGGACTTTACCATTCTGGAGAATATTTAGAGAGGGGTCAAACGACCATGATCAAACTAAAAGAGAGATTAAGTATTATCTTAGGAAGAATTAGAACCAGGACTCGAATCACAGGCTCTTGTAGTATAGAGATATTTATTCATCAACAATTTAACAGCTTGGGACAATTGCGGAAACATGTAATTCAAAGGCAACCAGGGTGGAATCATAGTCTAATGCAGGATTAACAGTAGGAGCAAAATTAGAATGAAATCAAGGAAGAATGGGGAATTGGACAGCTTGAAATGAAATTCTGTTGCAACAAAACATTGCTAAAGAATTGCCACAAGCCCTCACCCCTATAACCAAACAACTAGCTATTCAAAAATTACAGGATATAATTACTTGGACTGAACTACAGGATTGTACCTGTTAATGGGAACAACTGGTACTGGGCATGGAACTGTCTATGGAAAGATTAAAGGATGGTATAAAAATGTGGGTCAGGGGCACCTGGGTGGCTCAGTGGGCTAAAGCCTCTGCCTTCAGCTCAGGTCATGTGGGATCGAGCCCTACATCGGGCTCTCTGCTTGGCAGGGAGCCTGCTTCCTCCTCTCTCCCTGCCTGTCTCTCTGCCTACTTGTGATCTTTGTCTGTCAAATAAATAAATAAAAATATTTTTTTAATGTGGATCATACTATAGATATGAAAGTTGGTATTTGCAAATTGAAACTACTGAAAACGGAATCAATGTAACTAGTATAACTAAAAGATGTACGTTTTCTCCCATACTGATGTGGAACACATGTGTTCAAGGGTGCCTGTCGTTCAAGGACACAGGCACTCGGTAGACAGGAACTATAATTCAAATGTTACTCTTGATATTGATAGATGTTAAAAACAGCAGACTCAACACATTTGTCCCCAAGATTTGGAACAAACTGAGCCCAATTCCTTTCAACTTAATAGTTTTACATATGTTCTTCAATGAGCACCTCATAATCAAACTTTAATAATAACATAAGATACTGTATCATATTAGAAACACTAGTTGGAAAGATGAGACTGTTTCTATAGGCAGGAGTTTAACTTGTAGGGATAATATAACTTGCATAATTGATGGATATTCTCAAGAAATATATTGGACCATGAAAGAAAAATTTCTACAGAAAGCTTTAGACTACCAAGCCTCATATGTTGATGATACATTAGGTACCAGTTGGGTTAAGCTAAAAGGAGAGCTGATGAATAATTCCCAAATTGTAGAGCAGTTAGAAAAACAAGCCACTAAAAAAAAAAAAAAAAAAAAAAAAAAAAAAAAAAAAAAAAAAGAAAGGAAAAGAAAAACAAGCCTCTAAAACTAATCAACAGTTTGTGAAGGGAGAATTCTTATGCATAGCTAATCAAGAATCTGCTTTAACTATACATCTCTCAAATGATATTTTTCAAAGGCTATTTTACTTAAAACCAATATTCTTTTATTTTTAAAAATCATCCTACCATAATATTAGTCATGGCTTTATTATGTATACTTCTTTGGGCTAGTTGGATATATAAAATGTTAATTAAGACTCCAAAGAGAAGTCAACACTATAGTGCAAATTTCATGAAGCATCTGCTACTACAAAATAGTGTCTAAGGAGAAAGGATTGTAGAAAAACTGAACTTAATAAAACCTTATTGGGGCATATTGAAAAATGTGACTAATCTCATGTGCTACATACACTGTCAGAGGCAAACATGAGAAGTAATATGAAGAATTATAAAGATTAGAACATCAAAGCAAGCCTTATCAGGAATTATAAAAAACAGGATGTGAGCGTGAGCTCAGTGCCGATGCAAATTGGATAGCCCCTGTTTGCCAAAAGTAAACCGTAGTTCAGTTTAAGTATTTCCATTTTTCCATTTACCCCTCTATTAGATTGTCCATAAAAATTCGTTCATTATTTTCTTAGTTGTGCCATTGAAACTTAAAATATATACATCCTCGAGTTATTGAAATATAAGTTAGGAAGTTGGCCACTTCTTGGACAATGTAAGAGCTTTACGACAAGTTAACCCATATATTCCCCTTCCAAATTATACCTTGTTTTTGTCATATTTTTACAGTTTAAAAACATGTGATATTAATATTACTGTTTTATATACCCATCATTCATGGGGCTTCTGGCTGGCTCAGTCAGTAGAGCATGTGACTCTTGATCCCTGGGTTGTAAGTTTGAGCCCCACGTGGGTGTATAGAGTACTTAAAAATAAAAGCTTAGGGGCACCTGGTGGCTCAGTCAGCTAAGCATCTGCCTTCAGCTCAGGTTATGATCTCAGGGTGCTGAGATGAAGCCCCACGTTGGCTCCCTGCTTAGCAGGGAGTCTGCTTCTCCCTCTCCTTCTGCCTCTCCCCCTGCCTTGCTCATATTTTCTCTCTCTCTCTCTCAACTAAATAAATAAATAAATTCTTTAAAAAAAAAATCTTAGGGGTGCCTGGGTGGCTCAGTCATTAGGCGTCTGCCTTCGGCTCAGGTCATGATCCCAGCATTCTGGGATTGAGCCCCACATTGCACCGGGCTCCCTGCTCAGCAGGAAGCCTGCTCTCCCTCTCCCATTCCCCCTGCTTGTGTTCCCTCTCTCACTGTGTCTCTCTTTGTCAAAAAAAAAAAAATCTTTTTTTTTTTAAATCTTAAAAAACAAAAAAAGAACTGCAATATGTAATGGTAGCTCATTGTGGTTTTAATTTGGTTTTTGAATAACCGGTGTGATTGAAAGACTTTTCTTATGATTATTAGTCATTTGGCTATTTTTGTTTTGTGAAATATCTGCTCAAGACTTGGACTTTCTATTCTCTTGTAGTGTGGTCTGAATTTTTCTTAATGATTTGTAAGGAATTCTTACGTAGTCTAGGTAGAATATTTTTGTTGGTTGTATGTTCTAAAACTAAAAAAAAAAAATGGGGTGCCTGGGTGGCTCAGTCAGTTAAGCATCTGCCTTCAGCTCAGGTCATGATCTCAGGGTCCTAGAATTGAGCCCCACATCACCCTGCTCAGCAAGGAGTGTGCATCTCCCTCTCCCTCTGTCTTTCCCCAACTCCCTGTTCATGCGTGTGCGCTCTCTCTCAAAACAAATAAATAAAATCATAAAAATAAAAATACTTCCACAACTTCATGGTTTTACTTTTCTCTATCTTACTGACATCTTTTGTTCAACAAGTGTTCGTAATTTTAATGAGATCAAATTTATCTCTTTCCCTTTACAGTTAGTATATTCTATGTCCTGTTTAAAAATCTTTATTTATGCTAAGGTCATAAGCATATTCTCCTATGTGCCTTCCAGAAACTTAGTAAAAAGCTTTTACATTCTTATTAACATCTATAATTCATATGGAATTGATTTTAGTGGATGGTGTGAGAGGCTAAGTTTCATTTTTTCCTATATGGAGATCCAAATCACCATTTATTGAAAACACTGTCCTTTCTCTTTTACTCTATTGTGCCACTTTCTCAGAAATCAACTAGATGGATTTCTATTTGAAGAAATAGACCAAGTCATCTATTGTTTTTCTGTTCTTAATTGTTATCTGTTTTTGAAATTAGTATAATACCTCCTAAAATCATCTGGGCCTCTCTTGCTCTTACATGTCCTCTATTTTCTGGAACAACTTGTGTAAGACAGGAATTAACTGTTCCCTCAAAGTTTACAAGGATCTGAGAGGACCATCTAACTCGACCATAATTAATGTAAATAGGACACATTTGAGAATAAAGGACAGTGTTATTAAAATTATGCTAGGGCAAAAGAGCGTGAACAAGGACTATTTTAAGGACGACAAACTAGAACTCAGTGTTAATGTTTTATATGAGACTTAATGGGAGGAGAGTCCTCTCCGTACCATGCCAAGGTCTTCATGCTTGGTTGATCTATTCAGGTTTATATTTCTTCCAGGGCTATTCCTGATGGATTGCTTTTCTTTGAAGTATTTTTTAAATTTATTATGCATTTCTGTTCATCTCAGAGCAAAATGTTCTGTAGAGCTGGCATGCCCAAACCACCATGATTTTTATATCCCTTTAACCTTTTTCACCCTAGCACAGTCCCCATTTTGTCACACACTGACTTGAAGACATTGAGCCACTTGTTCTTATAAGTGACCCATCTTCTGTTTTGTCTGGTACTCTTTAGCTTGTTTACCAATGTATCATGTAAAAACTAGGTTGGTTCTAATGGTTTTATTGATTCAAATTAATATTTTTGGCAAAAATGCATCAGAGACGAATCTCTGTTCTTGACATCGCAACACATCATGAGTCACTTAATATCTGCATGTTCCTCAATATTTAGCTTCACAACTGAATTAGAGTGATGATTGTCTGATCTTTTTATTGAACAGTGCTAGTTTCCCCCTTTTATACTGAAAGTAATTAATATGTGCCATTTTGCCCATACAAATATCTCATCCCATGTCAATCATACATTTAATGGATTTAACACAAATTATAGTTCTTGCCTGAGTCAACAAATTCTTTAGGATTTGCAGGATACAACTCAGTAAAATAGAACTTTCCCTCACCAACTAGAGCTATTTGGTTACTAGAAATACAGCTCCAAATAGAGAGGCAGGATGAATACTTAATTCACTCAAATTAGTTACTGGTGTTCAAAGTAAAGAAGTTTGCTTTGTGGCTGCCTCAAAGAGGGACATATGAGTTTCTCTGATTATCCATCTCTGAGTATCCTATGCAATTATGTCTTTTCATTAATTCAGTGTATTTCAGTCCATTATATTTGACATTATTTTTGATGCCCGGATTATCCTTAGTAAGTAGAAATTTCTTCCAGCAGGATCCTGTGTCCTTTATGAAATCACACTTTTAAAAATACTGCAATGAAACTATAAATATTTATTAACGTCTTAAATAAGTTCAAACAGCAGGTCTGATAACTACTGCAACTTCAAAACAGTGGTGAACATAAATGATATCTCACGATATGTACAACATCTTTAATATAACAAAGCTATTTTAATTCTTTTGGTGGTAAAGTCAGAAGAAGAGCTAATACTAATGAATATGTCTTTTGTTTTGTTTTTTAAGATTTTATTTATTAGGGGCGCTTGGGTGGCTCAGTGGGTTAAAGTGGGTTAAAGCCTCTGCCTTCAGCTCAGGTCATGGTCCCAGGATCCCAGGATCGAGCCCCAGGATCGAGCACTCATCATAGCACATACCTCCCCACCAATGTCCATAACCCAACCACCCTCTCCCTACTCCCCCACCCCCAGCAACCCTCAGTTTGTTTGTGAGATTAAGAGTCTCTTATGGTTTGCCTCCCTCCCGATCCCATCTTGTTTCATTTTTTCCTTCCCTACCCCCTAAACTCCCCACCTTGCCTCTCAAACTCCTCATATCAGAGAGATCATATGGTA
The DNA here is from genome assembly GCA_004024625.1 of Mellivora capensis. Taxonomy (NCBI): domain Eukaryota; kingdom Metazoa; phylum Chordata; class Mammalia; order Carnivora; family Mustelidae; genus Mellivora; species Mellivora capensis. The sequence continues at coordinate 7,893 of PISX010017711.1, read as the reverse complement.
ATTGTCAAGAAAAGAAAACTTTTAAGTAATCACCTGCCTTGCCCTTTTGTTAGGGGACAGTTATGGAGTACTTACGCATTCTGGCTTGTGCTGGAACCTGGGGGCAAAAAGGCGGCAGTGAGGTGGGAATAAAAATTGCCGGGTGGGAGGGATGGGGGGAGGAAGCAAGGGGAAAAGAAAGGTGAGGTCAATTAATATTTATCAAGCAAGTTGTTTGTGTCTGGCTCTATTCTAAACAACATGAGCTGTAATTACAGACAGAGATAAGGAAAATGAAATTCAGACAGGGTGTTAACTTTCCCAAGGTCATCGGCTGAGAACAGAGATGAGAATGCAGATTTATCCGAGGTCTTTAAGTACATATTCTTCACAGAGATAGGGTGAGGTGGGATCCAGCAGAAGAGATATTTATCAAATAATATTGTTGAATCAATGTTTCAATAGCCATTATTAATTTAAATATATCAAAATTTTGGTGCCAATGAGAAAACGATGGGGTCATTTTCCTTGTTTGTTTCCTTTCATGAGAGGAGTTAGAAGATCCAGTGATCCCCTGTGGCTTTTTATCTGTAAGAAAAGATAATATAGGACAAATATAATAAACATGACAACTAATTGGAATTACAGACCTGCTGGAGTTAAGGCTGATTTCATAAGACAGAACAACAAACTTTGAAGCTTGGGTGGTTTACAGAAATTTGTTAGCATTAATCTTCATATGAATGGTTTTATCAAGTTGGATATTATCTGTTTTCCTAGCAGACTGTTCGAGAGGAGGGAACATTTTCTTCTTATTTTGTTGAAATTTATTTCACCAACAGTGAGTAGGAGTTAGAGTTTTGAGGACAAGTCCTGGACTCTCGATGATTACAAAGAGAGGGAGAGAGAAGCCAGTTGAAAACTTACAAAAGAAGAGGTTTTAACTACTGAAATATAGAGCATGTGATGTGAACTGTTGGGGTCTGGGAGTGAACCGTCAAGAAGGAATTCCTGAGAATTCTTCGGAGCAAAAAGGGTGTTCAGTTTTGTTTTAAGATTTTATACATTTATTTGAGAGAAAGAGCAAGAAAGTGCACATGAACAGGGAAAGGGGCAGAGGGTGAAGAGAATCTCAGGCAGACTCCTAGCTGATCATGGAGCCCGATGCAGGGTTCAGTCTCACAATCCTGAGATCATGACCTGAGCCGAAATCAAGTGTCAGATGCTTCACCTACTGAGCCGCCCAGGTGCCCCACAAAGGTGGTTTTATTAAAGCATGGGGACAGGACCTGTGGGCAGAAAGAGCTACCCTGGGGTCATGAGGAGTGGCCCATATATACTTTCAAATTGGGAGGGGCTTAGGGATAGTATAAGTCTCTAAGGAATTTGAAAGGAAGATTTCTAGGATCTTGAGGGGCTAGCTGTTTTTAGGATAAGGTCATTTACTACTGTCTAGTAAAACCTTAGTCATGAGACCCTTCAGATGTATATCAGTGGGACATATGCTTGGAGGATGATTGCTAACCTGTGTCTTGGGGGGTAGAGAGAGAAAAAGTTTCCAAAGGGATTTTCATACGTTAAAGAAGATTCACAGGATCCTGGAGGTCTGGCTAATGTCTAGTCTCTCTGCCTGTTTTAAGTACTTTTCAATAGGCTGTAAGTTGTAAGGAAGTTTAATTTTTTTTTCTGTATTTCTTTTGCCTCTGTTGTCCACATCAGCATGTAATGTTTTACACTTAACATTCTCCTCTCTTTTGCCATTAAGTGACACTTTCCTTTAGACTTGAGGTTGCACAAGATGCCTTTTCTTCTTTTTTCTGGAGATCTTCTTTTTAACAAAGGTAATTTCTTTAACAAAATTACTTTACAAAGGTAAATATATAATTAATATATATATATATATATATATATATATTACTTTAACAAAATTACTTTAACAAAGGTAAATATATTATATATATATATATATATATATATATATATATATATAATGAAATTACCTAGGAGTTTAGAAATTAGACAGAGATCACAAGTAGGCAGAGAGGCAGGCAGAGAGAGAGGGGAGGAGGAAGCAGGCCCCCCACTGAGCAGAGAGCCCTATGCAGGGCTCGATCCCAGGACCCTGGGATCACGACCTGAGCTGAAGGTAGAGGCTTTAACCCACTGAGCCATCCAGGTGCCCCACTATCCCTCCTTTTTAAGTATATTCCACCCCAAACATGGGGCTCAAACTAACAACCCTGAGATCAAGAGTCACACGCCCTCCTGACTGAGCCAGCTGGGCTCCCCTAGAATGCACTACGCTTTAATATTCTCCACATGAGAACATTTGTGGTGTTTTTAGGGCTGCAAATTATGCCACCTTCCATAAGTATCACTGCTACAGATAAATGGTTCCTTCTTATGCCATTACTATACTGTACTTTTAAATTTTCTTAAATTTAATTTAATTAATTAATTTTTTTTTTAGTAAGCTCTATACCCAGTGTGGGGCTTGAACTCATGACCCTGAGATCAAGAGTTGCATGCTCCACTGACTGAGCCAGCCAGCCACCCCTATACTATACAATTTAAAGTCAAGAAAACACAAGCTGGGGGCACCTGGGTGGCTCAGTGGGTTAAGCCTCTGCCTTCGGCTCAGGTCATGATCTCAGGGTCCTGGGATCGAGCCCCGCATCAGGCTCTCTGCTCAGCAGGGAGCCTGCTTCCTTCCTCTCTCTGCCTGCCTCTCTGCCTACTTGTGATCTCTCTCTGTCAAATAAATAAAAAATATTTTATAAAAAATTTTTAAAAGAAAACACAAGCTGAATGTCTGTTGGATTTTTTAAATTCTTTTTTTTTATATCCAAATACTCAGAAACCTTCTGTATATACTTTGCTTTTACCAGCTCCCCGTGCCCTCCTCAGGGCCCCTTCATACTTCTTTCTCCTTCACTTCTTTCATTCCCTCACACCTTTCTAAAACTGAATCGTCCCTTCGTCAGATGGTAATGTCCATGCCTAGATCTCCTTTACATGTGAACTTTTACAAGAGATCAGTTCATGTCAAGCCTCCATCCTTCTTCAAGACCCCCATTTTGGTTATGGACTTGTAAACCGCAGCTTCTACTCCACCTTTCATCCACAAGACTAACACCGCCTTAGTCAAGCCAACAAACTATGACTTAGTAAATCCATTTCTGCTCTTAGTGTTTCTTCCAGTTTCTGGACAGCATGGGTATTGACTACATTGGTTTCCCACAGTTGTTTCAGAGTGTCCACTAGACTCAAGTGGTCAACATCCAGAGGGGTCCAGAATGGTCTCCAACTACGTATGTCACAGTGCTTGCCCTGGTGCCCCACCTTAGAATCCCCGTCCAGACTTCACTCCCGCAGCTGCCGGGAGGGCTGGCAGCTGACAGCCCACAGCTGAGTCTCTCTGGACTTGCCATCTACTGGAAGAAGGTGCCACACCAAGGTAATGTTATACGGCAGTTATACCATAGATAGATAGAAAGAAAACTGTTCTAATAAAGAGACTTTAGTCCAATTTAAAAAAAAAAAACATATTGGGGCGCTTGAGTGGCTCAGTCAGTTAAGTGTCTACCTTCAGCTCAGGTCATGATCCCAGGGTCCTGGGATCAAGCCCCGAATCAGGCTCCCTGCTCAGTGGGAAGCCTGCTTCTCCCTCTCCTATTCCCCCTGCGTGTGTTCCCTCTCTCACTGTTTCTCTCTCTCTCTCTCTCTCTCTCTGTCAAATAAATAAATAAAATCTTTTTTAAAATAAATGAATAAAATTAAAAAAATAAAAATGTTTCCCTTGCTTGGGATAACTGATGAGAACAGGAGGAACTGTGAAATCGCTCTCTCCTCCAAGTAATGTGGAAAAACTTCACAGATCTCAGAATGCCTTTTTACAGTTACTCATTATTAACCTAAAGTCAATTTCCATATCTTTTGTTCTTTATATTATACTTAGTAGGAACACTCAGATCATTTAACTAAAATTAGATTTCCCTTTTCTCATCCAAAAGCATTTTAAGTGGAAGTATTTGTATTAGAACATAGAAACACTATTTTTTAAAAAGATTTTATTTATTTATTTGACAGACAGATAGAAAGCACAGGTAGGCAGAGTGGCAGGCAGAGGGAGAGGGAGAAGCAGACTCTCCATTGAACAGGGAGCCCATGTGGCGGGCTCAATCCCATGACCCTGGGACCATAACCTGAGCCAAAGGCAACCGCTTAACCGACTGAGCCACCCAAGCGCCTCCAGAAACACTATTTAAATCACTTTTAAGAAATTTATGATTTTGTGGGGCACCTGGGTGGCTCAGTGGGTTAAGCCACTGCCTTCAGCTTGGGTCATGGTCTCAGGGTCCTGGGATCGAACCCCACATCGGGCTCTCTGCTCAGCAGGGAACCTGCTTCCCCCTCTGTCTCTGCCTTTCTGCCTACTTGTGATCTCTGTCAAATAAATAAATAAAATCTTTAAAAAAAAGAAATTTATGATTTTGCAAGATCTTTTTACATTTTTATTTATATATTTTTAAAATTTTATTCTCAAAAGAGTATAATATTCTTTCTGATGAAAGGGCTTTTTTAAAACAATTTAGTACTTTAATTTTTTCATTTGCAAAGAACCTTTTTATGTACAAAAAAACCATTATGAGATTCAGTCCTCTAAAGACAGATTTCTTTAACTTATTTAATCTATTTGCACATGTTACAAGGTTTAATTGATGGTTCAGCCTCAAAGGTGCTTGCCACTTTCTCCCAGGCTGAAGATTTTTTTTCTTAAAGTTCTAGCAGACTTAAGGCATTAGGAATTTGGGAGTGATTTTTAAATTCTTCCTCCCCATTTCCAGTAACCTCCTTAGACAGCCTCACCTATCCAAAGTAGTTATACCTTTTAAAGGAAACTCCTTTCCTTTCTCAATCATGCCACATCAATATTCAAAGATGTGTGGCTTCTGCAAGTATATTATATTCGGTCACATCACAAGCATCATAAAGACAGAGACTCTGGGATTACAAACCCCTCCTGGATCCTCCAGTCCCGGTCTCTCGGTTCACATGATATCACACATAGGGAAAAAGTATCACAAACGACAGAAGAAACTACAAATTCCTGAGCAAGTTGGATATTGTAGACCAACCCTTATTTTTCAAGAAAAAGAAGAAAAATGAACATCTCTTCAGAAAAGGAACCACTTACCAAGCTGCTTTGAGCATCCTGACTCAAATCTTGACCATCAGGGGGCAGCAGTTCTCTGATCCTGAAAACAGGCCGTGCTCCAAATTAAGGTTTTGTTTCTGGGATCATCTGTATTCCTGCCCTTGTTCCCCAACAGCAGAGACACATTCTCACAAAGAAAACTTATTTTCCTGGAAGCAGATAAAATTTTACCCTAATCAACACTCAAAACTACAAAATCCATTGCAGAAGGATAGAAACAGGGTTTCCTCCACTGAGATCATTCCCAATGAAGCCTCAACTAAAACTCTATATTCCATGAACACACATGGGACAAAAGCCATAAATCCACAATCAGCAACAACAACTTTTTAAAAAAAATTTTCCCAATGATTTTATAGATTCTTGGGGAAATGCTTCTTTAGAAGTGTTTTTTAAGACCCAAGTGGTAATAAATCTTACCTTTCCTTTGGCAGTTCATGGTTCCCAGCTTCAAATTCTCTGCCAGGGTTAGCCAATCTATTGCATGGCATCATTTATTAATTTAAACGATAAAGTCTCTCAAAACTTTGTTGAAATAAGAAACAGCAAATCATTTTTTTTCTTCTATTCATGTGGAAAATATGGAAATGCCAATAATCTTCTTTGCTCTTTAACAAAGAAAAATCCCATAGCATTATATCATTAATAAAGCAGTTCCCTTTTCATCTTTTTTAAGAGTTTATTTATTTATTTGAGAGAAAGAGAGAGAGAGCACAAGCAGAAGGAGAAGCAGACAAAGGGAGAGGAAGAAGCAGACTCCCCCACCAAGCAAGGGTCCTGATGCCAGACTCTATCCCAGGACCCTGGGTCATGACCTGAGCCGAAGGCAGCCACTTAACCGACCGATCCACCAAGGTGTCCCTTTTAAAACTATCTTAAACTATTTTTAAAAATGGGAAGTTTGGAAGTAGGAAACAATAGTATTGCTAGTTTTTTGGATTTTAGTTATTCTACAAAGTGTGAAGAGGTAGCTCATTGTGGTTTTAATTTGCATTTTCCTAATGACTAATGATGTTCAACATTTTTTCATATGCTCATGTGCCATCCTTATAACTTTGGTAAAGTGTCTGACTGAGTCTTGCTCATTTTTTCATTGAATTTTTCATTGTTGAGCTTATGTATCTGGATACAGGTCCTTATGTGATTTACAAATATTTCTCAGTCTGTGGCTTGTTTTTTTCTTCCTCTAGGCAGAGAAATATTATTTAGGGTGGTGAAACTATTCTTTATAACCCTGTAACAGGGGGTGGAAGAAATTATGCATTTCTCAAAACCTATAAATTTTTCAGGACGTGGTATGCAAATAAGAGTGTACAAACTTTAAAAAATCATTTGGGAGATCAAGGCCTCCCAAGATGGAATGCAGACTATCACAAAAGAATCTAATATGTATTACAATGAGTGAAACAGCCTCATTAAAGGGGATGAGAGGATAAAAGCTGACCTAAATAACTTTAGAAATGGAGTCTTTAAAAGGCAAAAGTAACTGCATATAAGCAGTTATCTGGTTAATAAAATTATTTTCCACAGGGAGATATATCTATATATACATATGGGGAGGGGGTTAAAATACATACATGGATTTCTTGTTCTATTGGCTGAGAGGTCTTAGAAGTGATGATACCCATTTAGCAGTAGGAATATCCAATGCCCAGACCTTGATTTCCTAATACAACTCTCTGTAAAAGAAACAAAGGCTCCTTAAAGAAATGGTTGCTTCTAGAACTTGGGCAGTACTATATAAGATGAGCCAGAGGCAGGTTATAGTACCAACACGTAAGGAAGTACCTTACATCCAAAACTTAGTTTAATGAGGGTATGTCAAAGGGGCACAGAAGCCAACCAAAAGACCTTCTAATGTCCAAAGCTGGCACAATTTACAAAATAAGAAGTATTAAATAACAACCAAAAACTATAAAATAAATATCCATGAGTCTGTGCTTGTGTAAGTAAATTGACAAATGTAGAAGAGGAAAATATCTAATGCAGGAGAATTCTAAATAATTTATGCAAATACTCTGCAAGACTCTCCACCCTTAGAATATGAGCTGTATATGATGGTTCCCTTCCAGATAGTAGAGTAGGAAAGAGGGACAGAAGAGTAACTTTCCAGAGGAGAAACCTGATGCAAATTACCTTAGCCAGGTGATCAAGGATAAGTAATGCTGATAGAATATATTCTTAATAGGAAGTGATGAGAATGGCACTTTACCTTTCTGATCCTTCTCCTATGTCCTATAACCCTAGCCAACCATGGGGGAAATACCAGGCAAAGTCCATTAAAGGAGCATTCTATAAAAACCTGACCAGTACCTCTAAAAACTGTCAAGGTCACCAAAACAAGAAAAGTCTACTGAAGTAGACATGACAGCTAAATGTAATGTATCTGGATGGGAATTTGGAACACAAGAAGGACATTTGGTAAAAACTAAGGAAATATAATAAAGTATGGACTTTAGCTAATGCTAATATATCAACATTATATAATAAATGTACCATAGTAATATGACCTTAATAGAGAAAACCAGGGAGTAGGTACATGAAAACTCTCTGTATTATCTTTACTTTTTTCTGTAAACCTGAAGCTCTAATAAAATGAGAAAGGATGAATACCAGACTTTTGTAGCAACATGGACGGGACTGGAAGAGATTATGCTGAGTGAAATAAGTCAAGCAGAGAGAGTCAATTATCATAT
>PISX010017710.1:0-42506 GCA_004024625.1 Mellivora capensis | reverse complement strand
GTTGACTGTCTCCTTTGCTGTGCAGAAGCTTTTGATCTTGATGAAGTCCCAAAAGTTCATTTTTGCTTTTGTTTCCTTTGCCTTTGGTGACATATCTTGAAAGAAATTGCTGTGGCTGATATCAAAGAGGTTACTGCCTATGTTCTCTTCTAGGATTCTGATGGATTCCTGTATCACATTGAGGTCCTTTATCCATTTCGAGTTTATCTTTGTATACGGTGTAAGAGAATGGTCCAGTTTCATTCTTCTACATATAGCTGTCCAATTCTTGAGTAGAGTCACAACATTTAACCTATTGCTTCCTACACTTGATAGTTCTGTGAGTTTGTATATTTTGGCAATAGGTCTAAAAAACTTTTAAAGTGACTTCAATCATAGAGACATTTATTGTATCACATAACAAAGGGTTTAAAGGTCAGCCTTCATTAACATAGTGACGCAAGTAAGGTCCACCAGGTCCAGGTTCCTTGTATTTTCCACTTACCCTTCTAAGTGCTTTGCCTTTATTCACCTTTCTAAGCATATTTCTAGGAGTTTCATGAAGACAGATGGCAGTGGCCAGAGGCAGAAGGACCATCTCTATCTCATGTCCCTTTTTAGGACCTTCCCCAAAGCCTCTATCTAGCAAACTTCTATCATGTTTGTTGGCCGGCATCCTGTTTCATACTTTTGTCTCACTCAATACCTGGCAAGATACATGGGGTACATAGGCCATGATGGCTTAAACTGTGGCCCCCGAGGGATCTGGCTAGTCAAGAGTGCACTCAGTAGGAATTCTGTCAGCAGGGAAGAATGGGGGCAGAGTGGATGGGCAGGAAAGGAGAGCATCTCCCACTGAGGTGTGTCAAGAGTGGCGCCTCTGAGCACAATGTCCTAGTTTAAGAAATATAGCTAGGTGTCCAGAGCTCCTGTTCTACAGAAGAGTGATGTTCTTTTTTTGCCTTAATAAATAGTGTTTTCCTATTTTTCTGTTTTTATATGAGTTCTTGATTACAAACATTAAAGTTACATCAGAGTATAAATGCCAATTTTAGGTACAGTGTGGAGAATCCCATAAACAAGGACAAGCTGACAGCAGTGAGTAGCAAAGCAGGGAAGTGATTAAGACAGTGGTTGTAGATGTTCATGGGAAGTTAAGAATGTCCTATGTTAGTACAGGGTAGAGTAATTACTGCCTGAAGGCTGGCATCAGTCTTTGAAGTTCAGAGTCTGGACACATTGATTTAGGTTGATGAGTGGCTTATGTTGTCATGGGGGAAGACCAGCCTTGAGCACCCATCCAAGTTGTATAGAGAAGGGAAGTGGAAAAGAGAGACAGAGGCCCCATGTGTGTGACTTTTTAACACCAAGTGACCCTTTTTGCTAACAAACTGGACCCAGCAATATTCTGGAATTTGGTCCCAGAGTCCTTCCTCTTAGGGAGAAGCAAGAGAAGGAGAAGGAGAGAGAGCTAGGGAGGTGGGTACATGCGTTCGCTTCTTTCTGGACACTTTTAGCCCAAGCAAGGGGCATGTAGAGGACGGTCCACCTTTAAGCACGTTGACTTCATCCAGATGGTGCCAGTTTAGAGATGTGGAACCTGGAGTGTGTGGGGGAAAAGCCTCCTTTCTTTTCTCCAAGAGGCCCTTGCACTGGAAAATTTGTGGGGGAAATGCCATACAAATCTAAAAAATGACCAGTGTTTGTAATGAGGTGTTCCTTCTCATTCACCTGAGTCTTACCGCTTGTTGCCAGCTTCAGGTCCGCACCTGCTGGGGACATGTGAAAACACCGGGCTGCATTTAGGAAGACAAAATTCAGGCACCAGGCAGCAAGCCATGTTTCAGTCCAGGAAGCCCCATGATATTCAGGAATCTGTAGTAAAAAATCGCATACCTAAAAGGAGTTGATATGTAGGCTTGCAAGTGCTCAGAACAGGACAAGCTAGGAGACGGAGGCTGGGGTTGGGCTCCAAGATTGGTACTCCCTGAGCTTTTGTGTTTTGTCTGCGGTTTGTCCTCGGCCCTATGTGAGAATGTTCCATGGCCAGAGACCTCAGTGCTTCCGTCACGGCTGCTGGCCGCTTTTGGTAAATTGGCTCATACTAAGTGGCAATGGATTTCAAAACTCCACTGGTAAATATTTTATTAGTATCAAGACAAACAGTAACATGAATATTGTCCCACAACTCAGTCATAGTTTATGTATTACGTTTCTAACCTAGAACATGATTTGGGATCTGTAATGGGCACTAATTGTATACATTTTTTTGTTTTTCTCCAAAGTGCCCTAAAAAGAAGAGCCCTCCATTCCTCTGGCAAGATTTAAAGTATTTGCGAATATTGTTTTGGTTTCAGATAATTGGGAATCGATTTCATTTTTGTGTAAGACTTCCAAGGAAGGAAATGTGTCAGCTGTCAGCGACCTGTTGTAGGCCCCTCCAGAGCAAGCTAGTCCTTACATAACAGAAATTGGACTAGGATGCTGCCTCCTTTTTTTTTTTTTTAAAGTAATAGAATGGATGTTAAATGGATTTATTTAAAAAGATTTTTTTCAAGATTTTATTTATTTTTAGAGAGAGTGTTTGTGAAGGCACAAGCAGGGGGAGGGGCAGAGGGAGAGGAAGAAATGGAGACTCTCCGCTGAGTGCGGAGCCCCCCACGGGGCTCAATCTCATGACCCTGATGAGATCAGAGCCTCAGCTGAAACTAAGAGTCAGATGCCTAACTGAATGAGACACCCAGGCATCCCTACATGGATTTATATTTTTATGAGAAAATAGTTATGAAGCTGTTCCTTAGCTTCTGTGGTGAAGTCAGAAGTTTGACAGAATTTGTTTCTGTTGGGTCTGGTTCTGTTGGGCCCAGTTCCGTTGGATCTAGTTTTCTCATCTGACAAGTGCATTGTGCCTTAGCAGGAGCCACTGTTGTTGTTGCTTAAGATTTATTTATTTAATTTATTTTTTGTTTTTTAAATTTTGGATGTGTTTATTTTATTATGTTACGTTAGTCCCCATACAGTACATCATTAGTTTTTGATGTAGTGTTCCATGATTCATTGTTTGCGTATGACACCCAGTGCCTGATGCAATCCGTGCCCTCCTTAATACCCATCACCCGGCTAACCCATTCCCCGACCCGTCCCCTCTAAAACCCTGTTTGTTTCATGGAGTCCATAGTCTTTCATGGTTTGTTTCCCACTCCGATTTTTTCCCTCTTCACTCTTCCCTTCCTTCTACTACTGTCCTCCATGCTATTCCTTATGTTCCATAGGTAACTAAAACCATATGATAATTGACTCTCTCTGCTTGACTTATTTCACTCAGCATAATCTCCAGTCCCGTCCATGTTGATGCAAAAGTTGGGTATTCATCCTTTCTGATGGCTGAGTAATATTCTATTGTATATATGAACCATATCTTCTTTATCCATTCTTCCATTGAAGGGCATCTTCGCTCTTTCCACAGTTTGGCTATTGTGAACGTTGCTGCTCTGAACATTGGGGTGCATATGGCCCTTCTTTTCACTACATCTGTATCTTTGGGGTAAATACCCAGTAGTGGAATTGCTGGGTCGTAGGGTAGCTCTATTTTTAATTTTTTGAGGAATCTCCACACTGTTTTCCAAAGTGGCTGCACCAACTTGCATTCCCACCAACAGTGTAAGAGGGTTTATTTATTTTAGAGAGAGTGTGTGTGCGAGGGAGTGCACAAGTGGGGCAAAGCCAGAAGGGGAGGGAGAGCGAGAGAATCCCAAACAGAATCCCCGCTGAGTGTGTAGCTCAACATGGGGCTCATTCTCATGGTCCGTGAGATCCTGGCCTGAGCCTAAACCAAGAGTTGGGTGCTTAACTGAATGAGCCATCCAGGCACTCCTAGGAGCTACTTTTTGCTAACATTTTCTGTAAGATGCCATGGTCATCTTGAGTAAGATTCCATGACAGTCTTGTTTTGAACTTTGAGGCGCTCCCAGGTTGTCTCACCCTTAGACCTTGACTCCTAGTCACAGTCTGTTTTCAGGTGACTACATCTCTCTCTCCGAGACAGCAGTCAGTGTCGTCATTGTACTCCATCAGCATTTCTCGGACTTGGCCTCCCAGTTACAACTGTGCTTCAGTGGATGTCTAGTAAGAAACTTCCAAGGAATGGTCAGCACTTTCTCTCATTCCCGCATCTTGGTCTATGTCTGGTGTGGTGCTTATCCCTTGGAATTCAGACAGGCATTCCTGGGTGCTCAGAGGCAGATGTCAAGGAATGCTGGAAGCCTGCCTCCCTCTGCTCTACTCTTGGGCTCTTTCCAGGCATTTGGGTGCTGTGCTTGGTTCTAGAGAACTGGAATCTTTGTGTGCTGCTCCCTCCATCTGGATGGTTTTGTCTTAGTGGAGGAGGTTGCTTGGTGCCAAAACATTGGATTGTCCTCAAGTTCATTTTTTTGGGCTCCTCACAGGTTCAGGGATGTTTCTGAATGAATGGGTGTGGCATGGAAAGGCCTTTGGCATAGCCGGCCTGTGAATAACTGGTTGAACCTGAAATTTAGACATTTATTTTGCCAGCCTGACCTTCCTAGTGACAGCAGAGGCATTTTCTTTTCCTGCTTCGTCAAACTCATTCTTCATCTATTTGTCCAGAAATGTTCCTGATCTTGATGTCATAATTGAAAATTGTGCAATTTATTTGTCCGCTTGTGAGCCCATATTTATATTAATTCTCATCATGAAATTGCACTGTATAAGTGATCTCACACCACAAACACAGCAGTGATGGGGGGTGTTGTCAATCCAGGTTTTTTCCTTACAGAGTATTGACATAATTCAGCCCAGTTAATCATCAGTGTAAATTTAAGCTGTTGGCACCAAAATTTAGTTACTTTGTGCATGGACATGAAGAGAGTGACATCTTGGAGAGGTTTCTGAGGGAGCCCTGTTTGGGATTGGGAATTCTACTCCTCTTCTCAGGAAGGTGGTCTCAGTAGAGAGTGTCGCTCCTTTGTCTGCTGTGGAAGATCCACATTTAATGCCAGGGCTTTGGTGTGGTTTGCTGCCATTTTGTTGCCCTTTTGCTCCCCGTCTAGTCCAGACTGAGGAGATGGGGACACAGTATTTTCTCAAGATGTTAATTGCCAATGGAAGGGTGGTGAGAACGGATTTGGGAGTGACTTTCTCTTTCCCAGAGAAAGGAAATGTTGGAGACTAAGTTTGGAGAATTACTGTTTTAGGAGCCCGTTGGCCTTGTGAGCTGAGAGCCGGTGAGGATGGTATGTGGGCTTCTGTCGCTGGGGCCTGTGGCAGTGGGGAGTTGGTGGAGGGATGGCATGCACCTTCCTAGGCAGGCTGTGGCAAGGTGCTGGTGTCAGGCCCAGTGCTTGGCTGCATGCACGTAAGCCTGGTCAGAACTGACTGTGAGCTCTAGAGCTGCAGGCCAGACTGGATGCTTCCCGAGCTCCTGCGGTGCTGGGGGCAGGACTACTCTGGGGGCTGGAGGGTGGCCCTCAGTCCAGCTCCCAGAGAAGACCAGGATGTTGAAGCTGAGGCTCTGAAGATGATTTGGAGTGGGGTGATATGGGAGTCTAGGCATGCACACAGGCCTGGGCTGGAAACAGGGTGATGGGGTAGGTTTGGGAGAGTTTAGACGTCCTACAGCGTGAAAGGCAAGGGGAAGAGAAGTGGGAAATGAAGCACTTTGAGGCCAGTTCAAGGAGAATTTTCTGGAATGCGCTGAGGGTGCATTGACTTGATCCTTCGGAAATGGAGTGCCGCCTGGAAGGGTTCTAAATGGGGAGTGACTTTGTTTTTTCAACAGTTTTACGGAGATATTATTCACATACAGTTCACCCACTTTAAGTGTACAGTTCAGTTCAGTGACTTTTACTATGTTCAGGATTGTGCAGCCATCCACGCAATGGGTTTTAGAGCGTTCCCATCACCACTGAAAAGCCCAGCGCTTTTTAGCTCTTGCTTCCCGTCCCCCCCACCCCCCGCCCCCATCTCTGACCTCAGGCAGCAGTGTGTTTCTTTTCTGCATCTACAGATTTGCCTGCCTTGGACAGTTCAAATAAATGGAATCATGCTCTATATGGTCTTTGGTGGTTGGCTTTTTTTTTCTTCACTCAGCATAATGTTTTAAGTGTTCATCCACATTGTAATATATAACACTAGTTCAGTCCTTTTATTTCCAGATAATACTCCATTGTTCAGCTCTATCACATTTTATTTATCTGTTCATCAGGTGATGGCCATTTGTGTTGCCTCACTTGATGGGTATTATGAATGATGCTGCTGGGGAGGGCTATTTACACACCCATCGACTTGGCATTTTGACTGCATCCGTGGCTGAGTACAGGATAGATTTGAAGGGGACAAGATGAGGCAGGGAACATTGTTAGGTAGTTGCAGAAGTCTCTGTAAGTCCTTTTCATACTTCTTTAGGTGTGGAATCTTGCATTTTAGCTAAAGCCTCATGCAGAACTGGAGTGTATAAAACAGATCAAATGAAGCTACCCTTGACAGCGGTGTGGAGGCCTAGAATCCCTTGCACTCAGTATCTCCCTTCCATGAAGCTGATGGGGTGGGGGTGGGGAGTTGGTTTTTGAGAAGTTACAAAAGTTGGTTGTATTGGTCAAAGAGGGGTTTCCCATGGGCAGTGTGGCCGGCTGGAGGAGGAAGAGGAGGCTAGGAGCCGGAGGCCAGGAGCTAGGAGAGTGTGTGTTTGTGTGTGTAGGGGTGGTGGAGGGAGAGAAGCCTGGAGGGGTTTGCATTTGGCTCTTCCATTGACTCAGAATCTGATGAGCCCCTCCTGGCCCCCTGGCCTCCCTGTCAGGCATAAACCACTTGCTGGATGGTAGCAACCCCTTAGCTACAAGGCTGGAGGGATAAGCTGGCTGAAAGGTTCCCCTGGGGTGTGGGAAGAGGGAAGGCACTCGCAGTGTTGTGGCTTCTGGTCAGAGGCCCCAGCAAGGCATGGCTGGGGGCTGGGCAGTACTCCTTCTCCCCACAACCTCCGTTAGCCCCTCTCCAAAGCAGCTCGCTGCAATCTAATTTAAGATGGTGTTCCCTCTGCATCCTCAGTTTAAGACAAGTCCTTCGGCTCAGTGTGTCTCAAAGTTTAGGTGCACGTGAACCCACCTGGGGGTCTGGTCCAGCACGGGCTCTGATCTGCTAGTCTGAGTGGAACCAGAGAGTCTGTCTTTCCAACTAGCTCCTGGGAAATGCTAAGAGCATCTTGGAGCAGCAGGGGCCAGCCCCAGTTCCACACAGGTTGTTGCTGCTTAGCCTCTCTCTTTTGGTGTCTGGTTGTGGAAGTCAGGAAAGTAGAGCGAAGTAGAGTAACCCAAAGGTTGTCAAGTCTTTTTAGGACCTTATTGGCACAGGACACTTGACAACAATACCCGTTCGGGATGTTCAGACCCATTCAGGTCTTCCTCATAGCACAGAGTAGGGCTGATGGGTGAGGAGAAGCACCTGTACTGTTTCCTGGGTCTGTCTCATAGTATGTGTATTTTGAGTCAGGAGAATCCAAACAGTAGGATGGATGGCTGTGTGAGCAACGCTTCTCTGCTCTCATTTCATTGTTAGCAAACTTCCCCTCAGGAGGTGATACTCCTGATAGCATCCTGAGAACTGAGTCGTGCCTAATTACAGATTTATCTCGGATCGGGGTGGAGCGGATGCTTTCACAAATACGTTTTCTCCCACACAAATTGCATTCACGAGAGTTTTGTGGGGGTTGGATAACATGTCTTTTTAGAAGTAAATGGTAATGATAGCAAATGTCAAATTTCAGAGGAAGTTTGAGTGCTACGGCTCTGGCCCCTAGTGGGTATCTGTGTGTGCGCCCTGAGACTAAGCAGGTTCAGCCATGTTGCAGGGGCGTCCAGAGCCGGGTTTCAGTCGAATCCTCGGGAGTGTCAGAGTAATACCACTGAAGAGCACTTCCTTCTCTCTGACAGGCTGCGTACTTGAGAATTGTAAGTTTGTGATCAAGAGTTTTTGCCTCTTTAGATATTCTCTTCGGAGGCAAGTCAGATTGCTGGAGCTGTTTAGACGAAGCAGTGACTAAAGATGAGGTGTTGTCACTCTTGTGTTTAAAAACTTTATGACACTATTTGCTAGCTGGGAGAGAACATATGGAACGTATGGAACACACATGCATGTGAAGAGCATAACATTCAGGTGAGCACGCAAGGATCTGCCTCCTAAGCCTAAGAGTAGAGCATATGCCATACCCAGCGGCCTTCCTGTCCCCGCCCCCACCTCACCTGTGTCCTGGTGACCTGTGTCCAGGTCAGCCTGGGTCCTGTCTCTCAAAATGTCTTTGAGCACATGCGTGTCCCTAAGCAGCAGTGTCTGGCTGGCTTGCTTGTTTTCTGACATTTTTTACTTTTTTGACGTAGGCTCCACACCCGTGCCCAGTGTGGAGCCCAACACGAGTCTTGAGCTCACGACCCTGAGATCAAGCAAGATCTGAGCTGAGATCGAGTTGGGCACTTAACCAACTGAGCCACCCAGGCCCCCCTGGCTTTCTTGTTTAATGATGGAGATGGGAGTTCTAGTTTTTGATTACTGCAGTCAACAGGCTTTTCATAGCAACACTTCAGATCAGGTGAATCAGTTTGTACAGAATGTCCCCTAATTCATTTAAAGAATCCCTTTTCTTGTGAACTTTTAGGTTGCTCCACAGTTTTTATTATTGTAAAAATGAGTGCAGTGAACATCCTTTCTCATGTATGTTTGTGTACAAAGCCACTTGTTTTCCACAAGATAAATCCGAAGAGGTAGAATTGCTGGGTCATACTGTGCTTAGTGCTTTGAAATGAGCATTGCCAAGTTGCGCCCCTAAGGTCCGAATTTACACTCTCCACCAATGACATATAATGTGCCTTTCCTTGGACCCTTGCAAAGCCTGATTATTATCATTGTTTAATCTTTGTCAACTTGATGAGTAATTATATTCTATCTTGTTTTTATGTGCATCAATTTGATTGCTAGTAAAGTTGAACTCTTTTCATAAGCTTATTAAGTGTTTGTATTTCTTCATTTCTTTAAAAAAATTTTTTTTTGAGAGAGAGAGAGAGCAAGAAAGCTAGGGGAGGGGCAGAGGAAGTGGGAGAATTCCACGGAGACCTATGACCTGTTCCAAAATCAAGTCAGATGCTTAAGCGAATGAGCTACCCAGGCACCCCGGCATTTCTTCACATTTTAAAATATTACTTGTGAATCTGGGTTTTTGGTTCCCAATAAGTTTGATTAATTTCTCATTTACATTTTTTTTCTATGTACCAGCTAGTTTTAGAACTTGTAAACTCTTTTTATTGGTCATATTATTTAACACAATTTCCTTTATTACTCTCTTAAGAGGCTCTAGTTCTATGAGTAATTTATTTATGCTTTTTTTTCTTTTTTGAGGATGTGAATGGCTGTAATACATTCTGAATACTTGCATGTTTGCAAACGTCCTGGTCGATATTGAATTTTTGGGTCACCATCTTTTACTCTCAGACTCTGTAGGCATCGTCCTGATGCTTGGTTGGCTTTCTTCCCTCCCTTTGTCCACCCATCTGTCATCACACAGTATTCTTTATTCCTCTGACACACGGTTTATTAATATTTCCTGTGTCCTGGCTCTCTGGTGGCACTTAGTGTCATGGAAGAGAAGACAGGTGGCCTCTGTGAATTTCTTTTAAATTTCCCTGATGGTTGGTCCTTCTAGGATATTCTTGAGCTTTTCCGTAGTCCAGGGTTTGTTCTCCAGTGATGTTTTTGCTTATTGCTTTTTCTGTGTTTGCTCTGATCTCTTCTCTGTCTTGCAGCTGACTTCTTAGTTTCTGCTCCTTTTCTTTAGAGTCTTGTCCTCTCAATATTGGAAGGATTATATGAATTGATTTTTCTGAATCATTAACTTTTTTTTAGGTATTAGATCTGTTGCTAACTATATCTACTGTTTGAGTTTTCTTTCTTAAACATATTTTTAATTATTTATTAAAGTAATTATGTGCTTGATTCAAAATTAGGTAATTCCTAAAGGCTTATAATGAAAAATAAACCCCTTTGCCTGTTTTTCCTTATCCCATTCCTGTTCCACACAAATGAGCACCTTTAACATATTTTTTTTTTAAGATTTTATTTATTTATTTGACAGAGAGAGAGCACAAGTAAACAGAGCAGCAGGCAGAGGGAGAGAGAGAAGCAGGCTCTCTGCTAAGCAGGGAGCCTGATGTGGGGCTTGATCCCAGGACCCTGGAATCATGACCTGAGCTGAAGGCAGCTACTTAACCAACTGAGCCACTGAGGTGCCCCTAACATATTTTTTTTAAAAAGATTTTATTTAGAAAGAGTGAGTGAGAGAGAGAGCATGAACAGGGGTAGGGGCAGAGGGAAGGGAGAAGCAGATTCCACTGCTGAGTAGGGAGCCTGACATGGGGCTCAATCCCAGGACCCTGGGATCGTGACCTGAGCTGAAGGCAAAGGCTTAACCTACTGAACCACCCAGTGCCCCACCTTTAACATATTTGAAGCTATTTCTTTGAGTACTTTCTTCTCTATCCCTAAATAATAAACTTTTATTGTTTCTTGGTATATTAAATTCTGGCATCATTTCATGCTACTTAGCACTGTTCACCTTCTACACCCTCCATCTTTCTGGTATTGAGATATCATTGATTATTTATTTTTCGATACCATTATTTTTAGTTGAACTAATAGTATTTACATTGTCTCAATTCTGGAACTGCTAGGTACCACAGACTTAGTTACCACCAAAAATCTTTGGATTTTTTTTTGGTCTTATTTGGCTTTTTGCTTTTCTAGGATTATGTACCTGTCTTTCTCTTCTTGAAATTCTACTGAAAGTACTGTAATTAAGCCTGCTGCTCCAAACTGCTCCCTGCCACACATCCCCTCTAGAGGCCTCTTCTGTGAGAACCCAGTTCTGGAGCCCTTGCCATGCTCCCCGTGGATGGGTTGCTCCCCAGGGTGCCGAGCCCTTATTTCACCTACGCCTGGCAGTGATTTCTCTCCCAGAGAATGTCCACTGTTTCTCTGGGTCCCATGTCTTCCTCTTTCCTGGACTATTGTTATTTTGTACAAAAATTCTTCATTGTTCCACAAATCCGCTCCACTGGCATTTGTACAACATATAGACCAAGTGGGGCAGAAAAAACGTCCCACTCCCCCTTTTTTGAAGTCTTGCAAATTGAAGAAACATTTTGAATCATTTAAAGAACATTATTAGTTTGAAATGCTCATGAACAGTTTTCTGTTACCAATTATGCACTGGAATAGCAAAACTGAACTTGCTTTAGTGTCTCCTTAAACTTTGCTACAGTTGGAATGCTTATGAACCAGACATGTGCCAACAGCTTGATAGAGGTTGTTTCAGTCTAACGTAGATGTTGACCGAAGAATTGCCTGTTATTTCTGCCTTCAAATAGCTTATGGCCTACAAAGCAAATGCACACTGGCACAGAGGAGGAGAGAAGAATCCATTCACTTGGTGTGTGGAGTGAAAGGAGGCCAGCCTCTGGCCTCCCAAAGGCCGTGGGCCGTTGCTTTTCTTTCAGTAGAGGGGAAATGGTTATTCCCTTCCTATAACTCTTGAAATTTTAAAATTAGCCCTCATTGAAGCAAAAGCTCAGGCCACTGATAGAATGAAGAGTTGAGAAGTGTAAAGGGCAGTGATACCTTGTTCTGTAATAGACTTAGGGAGTGGAGGGCAACACCATAAAAGTCCTGGCTACTAGAATATGTAGTGTGCCAGGGGGATGGGTGATCAGTGTTCAGAGCATCAGCATGTGTAATATAATAAAGTGTTGTGGATTATACTCCTGACTTGGTCAGTTGTCTCTTCATGTTGCTGCATCCTTTAGGACTGTGACTAGGGGTGTGATCCTAAGCATTGCCACTGCCCTCCAGTGTCCAGGTGTGTAAACCAGTGTTAGGACGCTGGTTAAGGGAGGGTCAAGTAACAGATTTCACAGAGTGAATTATCACATTAACATATGGCTTATTTCAATGACTTTAAAATGTTTCTGGTTTGAGTCCTCCCAGAGTAAGAGTCTTTAGATAGAGGTCTTCCAGGAAGCACAGTGAGACAGGGCAGAGAAAAGCCTACTAAGGCCGCTTTGGTGATCCCTAGGGACCCTCTGGAGGACTGTATAGGGCTTTTTCAGTGTTGGCACCATGATGGGGGAGGAAGCTGGGTTTTGAACCCCACAATTCTCATTTCTCGGTGGCTGAACTCATTCCTAGAGGTGTTGACTTCCTGATACATTTGGCCTGCCCTGTACTTGTGGCTGGCCCCTGCCCCTGGCCAGGTGGTGTCCTTAGGCAGAGAGGTACAGGCCAAAAGTTGTGGGCTTGCAGGCGGTTGTCTGCTGACACTGCAGTGATCTCTGAGCTAGGGGACACGGTGGGCGCTGGTAGCATCTGCTGTAGTGGGCCAACTTGGAGATCTGAGGGCAGCTGCACTAATACAGAAACACATGCCTGGGCTGACCTTGAACCCCTTGGCACATCCCACAGTGGCCTAAAATGAGCCCCACTGTGTGTGTCTGTTCGATGAGGGAGTATGCCGATGGGACTTTGTGAAGTAAGAATAATAGGAACGACAACTGAACACCCCATCCTCAACCCCCCATCATTTTTGCATGCCTAAGAGGGTTTTTGTAAACAATGATGAATTAGAAAATAAAATTAGCTTGCATGATTTCAGATGGGAACAGATGCCTGCCTGCTTGCTTTTTTTTAAATTCCCACAAAAAACTCAAGCAGGGTTAATACTGTATGAAAATTAGGTACCATGTGTGCACTTTGCTTCGTAATGTTTTTATTAAGCAGCCCATTGATTTAAAAATAACACAATAGTTGACATAATGGCAGACACTGTGGTGTATATGGAAACATCCTCTTCGAATGTTCTGTCAGGTTTTCCATTACACAAGGAATTTTTTAAAAAGTGCTTTCAGAATTATCACATAATATGAAATTATACCAAATTACAGTTTGATAAAACAAATTGCCCAAATACAAATTCCAGTTGCTTTAAAAAAAATGGCTTGGTCAATTAGAGATAATCTGTAGAAGTAGGTTTCTCCAGATTGTTTAAAATTCCATGGGAGATTCATACTTCTGTCCTCTCAAATTTTTGGCCATGTCATTTGCTGGTTGGAATTTGCCTCTCTTCTTTGTCCTTCCCACCCTCTGCCACTCTAGCCTGTAAGTAGCAGGAAGAAACAGGGTGAAGTGAAAGGTCATAAACCCAGGAGTTTCCAGTAGTTCAAGAGATTTCCTGGTTCTGAAGGTAAAGCCAGTCTGTACCAAGTTGATATGCGTTGGACTAGCAGGTGGAAGTATCCCTACCCAGAGTTTGAGTGTAGGTCTCTGCCATTCTTTGAAGAATCCACTTATGAAGGTCTCTCACGTCTTATAGAAGGGCAGCGGGCTGCTCTAGTCACTGTGCTGGTCCCCTTAGCCTCTGCTGCATCTCCTTGGTAGTAATGCAAGGTTGCCTCCTGGTTTATCAGGTCTAGGAGAGCACACTGAGGCACAGGGAAATCTAGTAATTCAGCTTAATCCTCAGAAGGCTTATTGCTGATTGAATATTTCTGTATTCTGCAGTGCTTCACTCATACATTACTGTGAAATTATTAGGTATTCAACAAAGCATATATCTAGTGTCAGCTTGTTTTGTTTATCTGCAGGGTGAGTGAAGGACCACACAGGGCAATTTAAACAACTTGACAGAATCAGGGCAATTTTTTACTGGTGGTGGTAGTTGCTGGACACTAAGGAAAGACAGTGAGCATTGTGGAAAGTTCTAAAGCTATTGAAATGAGTTAAAGGGGCTGATGAGTTTGGGGCATTTTGTCCTTTAACACATGTCCTTTTAAGGAAGCCTGGCTGGGCATGTCCTTCCTTTGCAACCTCCTGTGATTGCCCACTTGTACCTCTTGATACCACCAGGGCCACAGGTGTGGGCCAGCACCCTCAGAGTAATAATACCTTGTGGTATTTTAAAAAGTTATCGCAGAGGAGACATTTGATCTTTATGACTTGCACCATAAGACTTTCTTGGAATCTTTGCAAGGGGTTGGTTGGAACAGAACTTTTCCATCTCTACTACGGTCTATAAAAATCATAGTAACTGACTTCATGGGGCTTGAGTTTTTCTTTTGTTATTTTCTTCACTCTCTAATTAGATTTTGCTCATATGTGGGACAGAACAGCCTGGCAGGAAATAACCAGCATTAAAATAACTCAAAGATGGGGCCGTGGGGGTGGGCCCGACATTGCCCTAGCAAGAATAGAGACCAGGTTTGCTGTCCTGGACCTGTGGCTCACCCCAGGAGCTCCTGTCCCAGTGAGCATTTCCTCCAAAAGGAGGCAGGTCAACTGGAGTCTTGTCTGGGAGTCTGGGAGACCTGGTGCTTTTCCCAGCCTGGCTGGTGCCTGGATGTGGTCTTGGGTATGCTCTCTCTCAACTGACTTCACCTCCATAGTTCTCAAAAGCAATCTGGGAATCATAGTATCTGTCCTTGACTTCTTGGAATGCTAAAGGTGGCAAACTATCACAGTCTGAGGGGTCATTGATTTCCTGAGGGTGAATAAAGACTTTAAAGAACTGAAATTAAAATTTCAGGTTATGTCTGTGGTTCCTTTGAGAAAGGAGGTGTTCTCTTCTGTCAACTGTAGGCTCAAAAAGGAGAAAGAAGAGGGCACCTGTGTGGCTCATTAGGTTAAGCATCTGCTTTTGGGTTAGGTCATGATCTCTGGTTCCTGGGATCGAGCCCCGTGTTGGGCTCCCAGCTCAGTGGGGAGTCTGCTTCTCCTCCTTCTGCCCCTCCCCCTTGCTTGTGCTCTCCTTCTCTCTCTCTCAAATAAATAAGTAATCTTTAAAAAATTATTTTTTTTAGAAAAAGGAGAAAGAGGAAGACCTTGACATGGTTTACATGGGATGTATGGGAACTTATGAGGACATCGACGAGAAGCTGTAGTTTTTCGCTATCATTGCCCCAGACTATGTTGGAAGCAAGTTTAAGACACCATCTCACTCTAAGAATGATCATTCCATCAGGAATTCCTAGGCGCCTGTTTTGTTCTGAAATGACTTGCAAAGAAGTCGGTTTTCTAGAGCCCCTTCAAACCTGCACCCAGCCCCCAGAGGCCTGGCGGGCTCCAGTGTTCCCCAGAGAGGCAGGCAGAAGGGACAGCTACAGCAGACACAGGTCAGCTCTGTTACCCCCTACAACCCACAGTTACCCCCTTCCACCCACGTGGGTGTCCCCAGTTGTGGGGCAGCAAACCCCACCTGAGTATCTCCTGGAGTGGGCAGAGTCCAGGGGAACCTGGAGTCTGATCGTACACACAGCGCTGAGCGCTCAGGTTTTCTCATCAAGGGGCTCTTTTCACATTAGTTTCCACCAAAGGCTGTGCTTTATGTCATCATCACACTGGAACATTCCACAGTGAACAGTGAGCAGCCTTTGAGGATTCCTCTGAAGTGCTGCTTTGTGGGTGAAAGGACAGTACACATAAGAACGATTCCCTGTTCGTTGGGTGCTCTCCACATGCCAGCGCCAATGCCAGTGCCACACTCTGTCCCCACTCAGGCCCTGGGCCAGAAGACCGGGTGGGGGATGGTGTGGCATTTACAGAAGAGCAGAGAGGGGCTGGAGGTGCTGCTGGGTACAAGAGAGCCGTGCCTGCCCCAAAGCCAGGACTCACCCGTAGTGCTGATACTTGGTGTCACTCGGCGGGGTGGGTGCCCTGTGGTTTTCTTTCCCTGGGAGCCGGTAAAGCGCTGGGCAGGGACACAGCTGATGTGACAACAGTTTGAGTCCATCTTCCCTCAGAGCCTGTCACTCTTCAGACAGACCAGGGCCTGCTCGCTCACCTCTGCCCTCACTCGTGCATGTTCAGTGTGCACTGCTCCGTGCTGGTCATGTTGCCCTTGTTGTCTGAATTAATGGGGAGCTCGGGGAAAATGGCTCCCCCACACTGCCAGCACCCCAGCCTGCCGTGCTGCTTTGCCCCATCTGGTCTGTTCCCAAGTCTCTGGCCATAGTTACCACCAGCAGTGCGTCGACTCACTGCCTTTCCCGGGTGGTGACATTTTAGTTCCTGCTGGTGGTACACCCTCACCGTCATTCATCCCTCACTCTTTCCCCTATTTTCCTGGGTGGTCCCCACCTTCACCCTGGCCTCGTGCTCTGCAGCCTTTCCTTGTCTTCTGCCAGTCATTTTCTGCTCAGGGGGCCTGCACCGCCTGTGCTCTCGGCTTCTGTGTGGCGGTGAAGAGAGAATACATAGGATGATCTCGGTCTCGCCTTCTCAGCCCTCCTGCAGGACGTCAACTCCCACCCACCCTCAGCCCTGGCTTCCATTGGTCCTGCCTGACCTACCTCTGCTAGTTCCTTCCCGACCTCCCCTTGTTTTTTTTGTTTTGTTTTGTTTTGTTTTGTTTTGGTTTTTGGTTTTTTTTTTAAAGATTTTATTTATTTATTTGAGAGAGAGAGAGAGAGAGAGAGATCACAAGTAGGCAGAGAGGCAGGCAGAGGAGGAGGGGGAAGCAGGCTCCCTGCTGAGCAAAGATTCCCAATGTTGGGCTCAATCCCAGGACCCTGAGATCATGACCTGAGCTGAAGGCAGAGGCTTTAACCCACTGAGCCACTCAGGCACCCCCTGACCTCCCCTCTTGAGACCCACCACACCCTGGCCACTCTGTGTTCCTTGCTGTGATGCTCAGGTACTGACTGCTTGCTTTGGTCCCCCTGGTCCATGGCGGGGCCTTGAGAGTCCCCATGCTGCCTGCATTCTCTTGATGCTGGCAGCTGGACTATTTCCTGCTCTGTGTTAGCCTTGTGTCAGTGGGTGGGCCTGGGGCCAGACTCATCTCTCTCACCCTGGTCTGCCTCTCCTCCTGCTGTTGACAGGCCACACAGAGTTTTTTCCCTGAGGACAAGTGCCAGCAACATTAGAGAGCTAACTCTAGGGCCTTGTTGCTTTGGGGAGTTTTGGAATGGTGGCAGCTCTCTGGAGGAAGAGGGGATGTCTGGAGGTACACAGAGGCTTCTGGAGAGCTGTGGCAGGGCTGAGCTGGAGGAATCCACTGTCCTGTAGGGGAGGTCCCCCAGCTCCTTTCTGCTTAAGCCATACTCAGGTAAGTTTATAGCTCTTGCAGCTGAAAGCAAAATATCTCATAAAATACCCAGTGAACTAAATGAGAACATGGGTGTTCAGTAGGTCATGTCACTTGCATTCAGTTTCATAGCACGCAGGTGGCTGAGATGGGACCAAACTCTAGGCCTGTTGACACCAAACTCCACACATTGTTTTCAGGGAGCCACGTGCCCTCTTTTGCTTAATTGATGAGCTTCATTTAAGATGCATAATGAGCACCAGCTATAAGTCATGCCCTGTTCTAGGTGCCAGGGACACAGAGGCAAGCCAAGTAGACCCCTTGGCTTCCTGGGACTGACTGTCTACCAGGTATGTAGTTGGTGATCTCCACTTACTATGAGCCAGGCTCTGTTCTAAGCACTTGACATGTATGAAGAGTAATATTATAATCCCTATTTTTTTTTCTTTTTAAGAAAGAGAGAGAGAGGAGTGTAAATGTTGGGGGTGGGAGGGGCAGAGGAAAAGGGGGAAGGAGAATTTTAATCAGGCTCCATGCTCAGCACAGATCCTGATGTGGGGCTCAATCTCAGGACCCTGAGAATGTGCCCTGAGCTGAGATTAAGAGTCGGACGCTTAACCAACTGAGCCACCCAGACGCCCCAGTAATGCCCATTTTAAATTAAGCAAAAGAAGTTGGGGGTACTGGCAACCCTTGGCACTCTGCCTGTAGTATATGGCAGGCCAGGCTGTGACCCTTCTTTGTCCTTGTCTTCATTGCTAGAGAGATGCAGGGTCCTTGAGGCCATCTGTTTGCCAAATTAAAGAGAAACTGGTTCTGACACGGGTCCAGTTCCTAGGTGGCTTAGCAGCAAGCTGCCTGTACATTTTGACCTTGATGGTTGAGGAAGTCAGAAGGCTCCAACACAATAACTCAGCCTTAATTAGCTGGGAGCAAGGCTGGCTGATAAACCTGTGTTAATCGGGGAGGGAAACCTTGCACTATAGCCCCCCACACCCCCCCTCAGGGCCTGTCGGCTGTGATTTCCATCACACGCCCATGTGATAGCAGGGCCAGACATGGCCACCTCTGAAGTAGCAAGTGGCTTGGATCAGCAGGGAGGGAGGAAGAAGCTGGGAGGATAACCGTCCCTGTGGTGCCGGCAGCTGACAGCGGTTTCTCTGTGGGACGCTGATGAGAATACATTTGTCACTGGCTTGCTCAGGGAGAAGGGGATCACTCGAGGGGGGGGAGTACAAAGTGGAGGTTCCATCAGGTGGCCCATATCTGTCCTATTGGCATGACATCTGTCCAGATGTTTAAAAAGAAACGTGAATGTCATTAGGTGGGACTTGTCCTCTCCAGTGTGGCTACAGTCTCTACTGTGCCCTGTCATCTGGTACTTTGTTACTTCCCTTGTTGTGCTGCCCGCCTGGTCCTTCACGGTGTTTTGGCTTGAGAGCTGTGCAGTAGTGTGCGGGTGCAGCTGGCTTATCCTGACATTATGCAGTTCGAGCACGGACCTCTTCAGGATAGAGAAAATCCTTTATTTGCTCTGGATTTAATCATGAGTCAGGGAGTTTGGAGTCTAGATATTCCCATGCCCCCTGCCTCAGCCCCCTTGGAACTTTCTAAGATTCACTGTGAGAGGTACAGGCTGGCCATAGAACAGTTATCCAGCCCCTGGCAGCGTCTGTGTGCCCAGAGCTGACTGTGGAAGGTTGGATTTCTCCCTATAACACTAGAGCCTGTACGGCTTGGACAGTGTTTCTTTGCATTATGGACACCCTCATCAGTTAATTAAAAAACAAGCAAACAAAGAAAAAAACAAAAAGTACTGTATTTCAGTGTTTGTTTGGAGATCATGTGTTCATGGGACCTGTAGTGGTTTACATTCTCCTTGACATGCATCTCCCTGTTAATTTGAAAGCTGTTGACATCCTACATGATTCCATATGCATTACTGATTTCTTCTTTTTCTTTCTTTCTCATTTGTTTCCTTAAAAGAAAAATCCAACTGCTTTCTTGCCTTGAGATGTGAATTCCAAGTTTTGGCTGCCTTGGATTCCAAGTTTTTTGAGAGAAGGCTTAAATTTATTAGGTTAGTTCACAATGTTCTCACAGAGAACTTCGAGGCATGGAACCATATGTGGTTGGGGTTGTATTAAGATAAATAATGTAAGAGAATCAGCATTACATCGTTCACAGAAACTTGGGCTACGCCTGTCGCTTCAGTAATTATCACAGATGCTTTACAAGTGTGGTCCATGGTGGGCGGGGACAGGGTTGGGGTGAAAGGTCAGATTGATGTTTCCACAGTTTCGTACTCTGTTGATGGCACCTCCAAGTCAGTTCAGAATCAGATGGGCACTGTGGGCCCTGCAGGAACCTCTGAGAAGGCTGCTTTAATTACGAATTATTCCTGTCAACAGGGTCTGGCTTTTCACCAGGGTAAGAATAAAAGTAAAGAAGAGGTCGGCTGACAAATAGGCCTTTGCATGAGATTGAATCTTAGCGGTGGGGAGAGGCTTGGTTTGGCTAAGTCACTGGTGATACTCAGATTTTCTATATTTACCTTTAAAGGGGGGACACAGAATGGAGAGGGTCTCTTTTTGAAATAAAAATCATGCTTTCTTAGTGCCTAACTTGGAACATGTTCATGATTTTATGTGTGTGTGTGTATAATTTGTCTATAGACACACACACACATTTATTATACATACATGTATAAACACACACACAGACACTGATGTAAATGTAAGCTGCTGGCAGCAGAAGGCAACTTCGCACAGTTCACTGCAGAACATTGATTTCCAGATGTTTGGATTTCATGAACTAGAATATTAAAAAAAAAAAAAGAAATTGGGGGGTGCTGTCCAGCATGGAGTGCCAACTCTGTGTTTTCTGAGATCATTAACAAATTTCTATAGTGATGGCTGTTAGCTAGACTTATCATGGTGATCAGTTTGCAGTATATACAAATACCAAATCATTACATGTACACCTGAAACTCCTATAATACATGATAATTATATCTAGCTCAATAAAAAATTTTTTAAAATTGTATTAAAATACACATGAAATTTATCATCCTAACCATTTTTAAGTGTGCAGTTCAGTAACGTTAAGTACATTCACATTGTGCAATCCAAGATCATTTTGGGGAAAAAAAAAAAGAGCAAGACAGAAGGACCCCCATCTACTGTCCTCCTCATCTTACAAAGAACAGGAGCATTTTAACAACAAAAGGGGAATGAGAATGGTAGGCTGTCACCTTAAATGCAAGAAATTGCTCTCTTATCTGTGGCAGAATAGTACAGAGAAATAATGCCACGAAGTACACAGTTCAGTAGCTGATACTTTCTCCAGACTTTGTTGGTGAAGGAAGCTATGTATGTGTTGGTTTATATCATGGTGCAAGTATCTTTTTGTCAGGGGTCCAAGTGCCAGTAGCAGGCAGTTAACATATCTATATCTGGTTGTGTTTTTATAAAAGTAAATGTTGAGCGGCACGTGGGTGGCTCAGTGGGTTAAGCCTCTGCCTTTGGCTCAGGTCATGATCTCAGGGTCCTGGGATCGAGCCCCGCATCAGGAGGGAGCCCGCTTCCTCCTCTCTCTCCGCCTGCCTCTCTGCCTACTTGTGACCTCTCTTTCTCTGTGTCAAATAAATAAATAAATAACTTTTTTTTTTAAAAAGTAAAAGTTGACAGTTCTGGTGGAAGCCCATGTATATTCATTCCACTGTGATCCCATTCTCTTCTCTGTCTCCTCAAACTTTACTACTGTACTGAAGTTGGCTTGTATTCTCCTGGTCAGATCATATCGGCAAAAGCCCGTTAGTAAAGTATAGTGTTGTGTAATGGAATCCTGCCTCATATAGCCTTCTGAAACTTCATTTGGGTCACATAACATGATCTGTTTTGATGTAACTAGATCTGCTTTACAGTATTGCTTTATTTGACTATATACCGCATTACATTTATCTGTCCTTCTATGAGTGGACATTTAGGTGGTGTCTGGGTTTTTGCTGATACAAACAATAGTGCAGTGCTCTTCCTGTGAGCCTTTCCTATGCACATGAATGGGAATTTATCCAGGGAAGTTACTTGGGAGGAGAGTTGATGGGTCAGAGGTGAAGTGATGTCTTCATTCACAAAGTCTAATTAGAATGTTACCCAACCTAATTGTTCACTACAGCTTTTCAGGGAAGTGGGGGAGTGGGAAAGATAACATTGTAAGTTAACCATTAGTAAATTTGGTTTTCTGGATCAAATTGAGAGTTGCTGATTCTTGATCTATCTAAAGATTCAGTTCAAAGTCTGTCTGTAACCCAGAGATGACATGGCAGGTTAGTTATAGTGTTTTCTTTATATGTTTGGGTGTGGGACAGTGACTGACAGGAAGAAGCCAGCTCTTCATTAAGTTTCCCTCTTTCGATGTGAACTATAAAATGTTTGTAGTCCTGGTCTGGGAGGCACATGAAACTGGGTGTTGCTGTCTCTCATTACAGATGGCTTTTTTTGGTCTAGAAAATCCTGTGGGCCCAAACTTGGCCAGTGTGCTCTGACAAGTTTCTCAGCAGGCCTTTCTCGAGTGGTCTTGCTGTTGCTCAGGGTGTCAGATGATCTTTCTTTTGACTGTCTAGTCTGTGGTTTCCTTCAACACGTTGGGGAGACTAACCAGGGGGGAAGTGGACCCAGGTCCCTCTGGAGTCGGATGCCAGAGTCATGTCCCCCAGCTGACCCAGAGGAGGTCTGAGAGGGCTCCCGGGACCAGCGTCCCTGTATAGCCCCCGTGAGGCCTTACTGTGAGTACTTAGGGTTTTGACTGTGAGTAAGTTCAGTCTCAGAGAACAAACAGAACTGAAACGATATCTAAAATGCTTAACATCTTTTATTCAGAGCCTTCTTTCCTACCTTCAGCACATAGAAGAGTGTGTTGGTCACTCTTTAGAAAAGAGTAAGTAGGAAGACGACTTGGTTAGAAAAAGCTATAGAGACATCAGAGGAAAAAGAAATAACAGAAGAAAAGCCTTTTTACTTATAGGGCTCTTCTCAGCCTGTCAGTGAAGCCTGTTGGTTGACCACTTTCAAAGAGCACACGGCAAGATGAGTTACGGGTGGAGAAAAGTCCAGAGAGATCTGGACTAATCTGTGTTAACAATTTAGGTGCCCGACCAACGGACATTTTGCAGACCATTTGGCACATCTGAAACCCTGTGGCACACCGGTTTATTAGACAGAAGCATGTTTAGTGGTTGCTGCGTGTGAAGTAATCAGTGTTTTGGATAGAGAGGTACATGTTTATGTTTGTAAAACAAGTCTTTTTACTTTTTATAATCAGCTGTCAAAGCTTGAAAAACAACAGCAGAGGAAAGAAAAGACCAGAGCCAAGGGGCCTTCTGAATCAAGCAAAGAGCGAAATGCCCCCCGAAAAGAAGACCGCAGTGCCAGCAGTGGGGCGGAGGGCGACGTGTCTTCTGAGCGGGAGCCATAGACTTAGGGATGGAACTCAGGTAGGAGCCTCCCCTCCCTGCATATGTCTTCTCACATTTTGGGCAAATGGTAACAAATGGAGAACAGAATGGCTTTTGAGGCAGAATTCGTTTTATGGGCATTCACCCATACCTTCCTGGAAAAGTGGAGGTGCAGACAGGGAACCACTTGCCTGTGTTGGCCAATAACTGCTGCTACTGTGAGCATTTCCAGCATGTTCGCAGATGTGCAAAGCAGGCTGGGAGCCTCACCTGAGCCCTTCCTCACCATTGCTCCCTCCTCTCCACTCCTGCTCTCAGCAGCTCCATCGGGGACCATGGTCACCTGCAGCCTGCTCCTCTCAGAGCTGCCTGCCTCATGTTCTTCATCCTTCAGTTCATCCTGCCTGGCACTGACCGTACTCCCAGTTTCCCTTTGCTAAAACTGGGCTTCATTCTCTTCCCTTCCACATCCAGTAATGTCTCTTAAGTCCACCTCCCTGCCTGAAGGTCAGAGGTGTCTAAAACTTGATCCAGCCATCTGAAGGCCTTTGCTCAAGCTCATTCCTCCAGCGAGCACATTAAGAGCCCTTTACTTATGAGAGTTTGCAAGTTCAGGGAGAAGCATAGAAATAATCAGCAATGTGCTTTGTTGTGGAGGGAATGTGAGGGGGTAGAGAGGGAACTTGGGGAGGTTTCACAGAGGGGAGGACCCCAGAACCAGACCTCAGAGGACATATGGAAATGGGCAGATAAGGGGCAAGGGTGGGAGCTGCCTAAGCCAGGAGAAGAGCAGATGCAAACACAGTTGGGTGTGGGAAAAGAACAGAGAGTTTTGGAACAGAGGTGGGAAAGAGTGGCTGAAACACGGTACTGTTTGGGTTGGGTTGTCTAGGGAGCTTTCATAAAATTAGAGAAGGAGGAGGGTCCTGGTTCATAGGGCCTGGTGTGCAACTGGGCAATTTGGATTTCATTCTGGGATGGTGGGAAACTTCTGAAACGGTTCAAATGTACAGGTGACATAATCAGGTCCAGAGTTTTAGGAGATCATGCTAGCAGCCGAGGGGAGTGAGGCTGGAACCAATAGGCCAGTTAGGAGGGAGTAGCAGAAATCAAGAGAGGAGCGAGGTCTGGCCATACATTTTGGAGCCTTCAGCTTATATATTGTCTTTGGTTCAAACCAAGTCAACATTTACAGGTGTGTCCTGGAGGTGTTGAACGGCGAGAGAGGAGAACATTCATAAGATGGTCTTCTGCCTTTTCTTTCCCTTCTGAAAGGGAAGTCCATCTGTGAAATGACCTTTGGGATGCGCACTACCAGACACTGAGCTCTATTACAGAGTCCGAAGTGATAGTTGGGTGCAGTGGAGCTGGTTTACAAACAGAGACAGACCAAAGGCACAGGACAGAGAGCTCAGAAAGGGTGCGTCATGGACCCACTGGTAGTTTTTTTTTTTTTTTTTAAGATTTTATTTATTTATTGGACAGAGAGAGAGAGATCACAAGTAGGCAGAGCAGCTGGCAGAGAGAGGGGTGGGGGGGAAGCAGGCTCCCTGGTGAGCGGAGAGCCCGATTCGGGGTTTGATCCCAGGACCCTGAGATCATGAGCTGAACCGAAGGCAGAGGCTTAACCCACTGAGCCACCCAGGCGCCCCCTCACTGGTAGTTTTAAGGGGTGGGAGGCACTGGATAATCAATCCTGTAATGTCCACTTGACTTTTCTCCTAATCACTCTGTTTCCTTCCCTGTTTCTATGGGGGGGGGTGGTGGTGACAGAACTGTGGTCACTGGTCTTGGCTGATTTTTCTCACACTCACATGAAAGTGAAGCAGGAATCAGAGGGAACCTCCCCCCACCCCCTTTTCTTGGTCTGAACCTCAAGACATGGGTTTTTATTCATGAACTGAAACAGTTGGTGTCAATTAGGGAGAACCTTCCGAAAAGTGCTATGTGGTGTCTGAATAATGTTAAATATTCATGAATACACAGTAACATTTACATGTGTAATTTGTGGCCTTTATATCACATAAAAC
Source organism: Mellivora capensis (assembly GCA_004024625.1). Lineage (NCBI taxonomy): Eukaryota > Metazoa > Chordata > Mammalia > Carnivora > Mustelidae > Mellivora > Mellivora capensis. The sequence continues at coordinate 17,914 of PISX010017710.1, read as the reverse complement.
TTCCATTGCCATCCCTTCAGAACTTGGTGGTGATTTGCTCGTATCAGTGGTCAGTTTTGTCATCACAAGTCCTGCTGGCGCCTCTGCCTTATGGGCTGGACAGGAAGCCTCAGTCTGAGGGGTGGAGCACGGGGTAGCTCTTGAACTTCCTTTTACAAGTACGCTCGCTCTGCGGGTCCAGCAACAGTTCAGAAACTCTGGCCAATTTCTGTGTGACAGTAAGTTGTGTCATTTTTGCTTCCTTGGTTTTTCTTCATTAACTAGAGGAGTAAACCTCCTCCCCGTCACCAGTGCTGTTGTGAAAGGCAGGCAGGTGAAGGCATAGTGCTGGCTGACTGTCCTAGCAGGATGGGGTGGGAGGGCAGGTCCGTCCCCGCCCCCCGCTATGTGTCTGTGGCACCTCTGCTTAAGACTCCCCTGCGCCTGGGGATCGTGCTGGAGACAACAACCCGTTTCCACTCCTGCCGCCTGAACCAAGGATGAAGGACTGGCTGATCTGATGGCCAGGGAATGACAGTCATTATAGTGAGTGATTCCTTGGTTCAGAAGCAAAATCCAGACCCGATGTTTTCATTTCTTCTCCTTGGACGGAGGGCAGCTGGCCAGCCTGCATGGTGTTTTGCTCTCGTGGCCCTACTCTGACACGGCACCATGTGTTTTCCCTTCAGTTTTAAAATTATATAAATAACAGCCTCTTCCCCAGTGAGTGTTGGGACTTTTCGGTAAATTTTTAAAAATTGAATTTTCAGACTCTCATGCTGAACTCAATGAATAGATAAGGAATATTCATCCGCCAGTAACCAAACCCAGTTTAACAATATAAACACACAAAAACGCACAAATTCTAATGTGTCTTGGACCTTGTATTTTCAAAATAGCTTTAAAAAATTTTTGTCACCTAGTTGATTTCTTTCTTGATTATATTATCTACCTGCTAATTTTGTATTTTTGTATTATTAAAATTATTTGTATTATTGTATAATGGTATTATTGTATAATTAAAATTAATTTTTATATTTTTTAAAATTTGATGTTTTAATTTTTGATGTAATTGTTTCTGTTCAGTACTTTGAATCTTTGTTTTATTTATTGGGGGATACTGAATTCTACTCTTTTTTTTACGTTTTTTTTTTTTAAGATTTTATTTACTTATTTGACAGACAGAGATCACAAGTAGGCAGAGAGGCAGTCAGAGAGAGGAAGGGAAGCAGGCTCCTCGCTGAGCAGAGAGCCCGACTCGGGGCTCGATCCCAGGACTCTGAGATCATGACCTGAGTCAAAGGCAGAGTCTTAACCCACTGAGCCACCCAGGTGCCCCTGAATTCTACTCTTTATATCAGTGCAAAACGTAAGTCTCTATTTGTGTTAGATTTTGGCCTCAGAGTAATCCCAGTAGATTAGTTTTAGTTAGTTAGATGAGAATAATTCCAGTAGAAAGGTATCCTAGGCATTAGTATCCTGTGGCCAGTGGGCAGCTTGGGAGTGGTTTTGCCATTTCTGTGTGCAAGAGGAACACCAGAAAGCCTATGCACAGAGGAAGAGACAGTGACTTTGGGTCTCAGAACATCCTGGAGGACATGCTTCACAATAGGAGACAGCAAACAGTAAGATGGGGAAGAGGTGAAAGTGTGTGTTGCTTTCCAACATCTCCCAAAGTTTAAGAGGCGAAATTTCTCATAGACTTGTAGGTATTTATTTTTTGCTTTTCTAAAATCAGTGGAGGGGGCGCCAGGTGTCTCAGAGGGTTAAGCCTCTGCCTTCAGCTCCGGTCATGATCTCAGGGTCCTGGGATCAAGCCCCACATCGGGCTCTCTGCTCAGCAGGGAGCCTGCTTCCTGCCCTCTCTCTGCCTGCCTCTCTGCCTATGTGTGATCTCTCTCTCTCTGTCAAATAAATAAATAAAATATTTTTAAAAATCAGTGGAAAAGTTTAAAACCTGTAATCATATTTAATTCTCAAGTTATTCCAAATTGGGTAGTATAGAACTTGGGGTAAATCATGCTACAGTTGACCCTTGAACAGCATGGGTTTGAACTCTGTGGATCCCCTTATCATGGATTTTTTTCAGTATATATATATTGGAAGATTTTTTGGAGATTTGCAACAATTTGAAAAAGTCCACAGATAAACCCTGTAGCCTAGAAATAAAAAAAAAAAAACCAACTTAAAAAGTTAGGCATGTTGTGAATGCACAAATGTCACTACTATAAAATACCCATAAACCTATTATAAAAAGTTAAAATTTATCAAAACTTATACACAGAAATACTTAACAGACATATGTGGCACCATGCACAGTGGAGAGACATGTAAACAAGTGTGAAGAAGCAGTATTAAATGGTAACTGCATAAAATTAACTATAGCACATGCTATACTGCAATAATAATTTCCTGAGCACCTCCTGTTGCTGTTGCGGTGAGCTCAGGCATTGTGAGTATCTGCTTCAGATGTTGTGTGATGTTCATCATCTCCGCGTGAGCAGCTTGTCTCTACAGTAAATTAGATCATGGTAAAAAGTGATCTCTTGGAGTTCTTGCATATTTTTCATCATGTTTAGTGCAATATCCTCACCCTTGAATAACACTGTGGGACCCATCCCAGGTGCCACTAGTGGTGCTGGAAGTGCTTCCAAGAACCAGAGAAAAGTCTTGACACCGCAAGAAGAAGTTGAATTGCTTGATGTGTACCACTATGGTCTGAAGCTGTGGGTGGGTGGGTGGGCAGTGCCCACCATTTCAGGATAAATGAATCCAGCGTAAGGAAAACCTTGCACTTCTTGCAAAATACCCTTTCATCTCATATAGGAAATGCAGCTTTTGTGTGGGTGCAGGATTGCTATAAGAAAGGCGTACCTATAGACTCAAAGATTATTTGAGAAAGAAAAGGTGAAATAATTATGTGACGACTTAAAGCAAAAGGAAGGTGAAGGATCTAAAACTGGAGGACTGAATGCCAGCAAAGGATGGTTTGATAATTTTAGGAAGAGGTTTGGCTTTACAAATATCAAGGTAACAGGAGAAGCAGCTTTTGCTGACCAAGAGGCAGCAGACGAGTTCCCAGACACCATTGGGAAGATCACCAAGGAGAAAGGATATCTGTCTGAACAGGTTTTTAATGCAAAGTGCCCTATTCTGGAAGAAAATGCCCCAGAGACATTAGTAAGGAAGAGAAACAAGTATCAGGATTTAAGGCAGGAAGGGAGAGGCTAACTGCTGTTCTGTGCAAATACAGTTGGGTTTATGATCAGGACTGCCCTTATGTATAAAGCTGCTAACCATCCCCCTCTCCCAGCCCTGAAGGGAAAACATAAACATCAGCTGCTTTCTTTTTGGTTGCATAACAGGAAGGCTGGACAATGAGAACCCTTTTTGCTGGATTGGTTCCATTGATGCTTCCATCCCTGAAGTTAGGGAGTACTTTGCCAAGAGGGACTACCTTTTAAAGTTCTTTTGATACTGGGCAATGCCCTGGCTACAGAACCCCATGAGTTCAACACTGAAGGTGTCAAAGTGTTCTGTGGTCTCCAAACACATGGTCTCTAATTCAGGCTCTAGATCAGGGGATCATGAGGACCCTGAAAGCTCATCACACATGGGACCATACGGAAAGCATAGTCCGTGATCTGGAAGAGAATCCCGACAGAACATCAAGAAGGTCTGGAAGGATTACTCCATTGAAGATGCCACTGTTATTATAGAAAATGCTGTGAAAGCCATCAAGCCTGAAACAATAAATCGCTGCTGGAGAAAACTCTGTCCAGATGTTGTGCATGACTTTACCGCGTGTACAGCAGAGTCAGTCACGGAAATCATGAAAGAGATTGGGATTGGTTTAAAAAAAAGAAAAGGTGAGTTGAGGGGGTGAAGGGTTTCATGATATGGATCTTGGAGAAATTCAAGAGCTAATGGGCACCACAGAGGAATTAGCAGAAGACAACTTGAAGAAGATGAGTGTTTCCAAACCAGTGTCAGGCAATGGGGAGGAAGACCTAGAAGCAGCAATGGCAGAAAACAAACTATTGTCTGGCAGAAGGGTTCCAGGCATTCCTGACTGCTTTCGCCTTCTTTTATGATACGGATGCTGAAACTGAAGCAAAGGTAGAGGAAGGATTGGCGCCACAGAGAAGCATTTTTGGAGAAAAGAGAAAGCAAAAATGTCAGAAATGATGAGATTTTGTGTTTTCATAAAGTTACACAGAGTGTGCCTGCCTCTCCTGCCTCCCCTTCCACCTCCCGCACCTCCTCTGTTCCACTGCGCCAGGACAGCAAGACCAGCCTCTTCTCTTCCCCCACCGCCTGCTCATCGTGGGGACGGCAAGGACGGAGACCTTACTGATGATGCACTTCTACTTACTGAATAGTAATTAATCATCCTGCTGTACAGTTAGTAAACTCATGGGTTGTGTATGTGTGATTCTCATGTGAAAACCTAGCAATCGTACAGCCAGGACTGCGTGAGACGTTTTGTGTCATCGTTATCATTGCCCACATATTCATCATGTGCAAGATGCATATGGAAGCGGAGAGCCTATTCTTAGACAGGTGGAAGGTGAGTGATATTAATGTGAAATTGATGACATGTTTTTTCTCTTACTGTTTTATAACCTTGCTTTCAAAGAATTATACAGTGCGCCTCTCTGTCTTAGAACTGGACAAAGTGCATACTAGCCTATCATCAGAGGTACGTGGTTCTTAAAACAACGTTAACAATGTTTACTGTACTGTATTATGAATACAACTGTGAAACCTTGTATGCCAGAAAAATTGTATAATGATTCATTCATTAGCCCATGGGCTAGGCTACTGTAAAGCAATCCTATTGCTGCCTCTTTGTTATCAACGCACTTAGCATTACACCTGTAAATAAATATGAATTTCTTTTTCACACTGTCTTTTCATTTTTGGTGTCTGGGGTTAGTAATATGGATAGCGCATACAGTGTTTTGTGTTCTGTAGGACGATGACGTAGGTACTGACAGTTCATCTTGCAAACAGATGAAAGCTTCTGGTGCCAGTAGATACAGGACAGGACTGGGGATGTATTTTCTCCTCATGATTTTCTTTTCTTTTTTTTTTTTTTTTAAAGATTTTATCTATTTATTTGACAGACAAAGATCACAAGTAGGCAGAGAAGCAGGCAGAGAGAGAGGAGGAAGCAGGCTCCCTGCTGAGCAGAGAGCCCGATGTGGGGCTCGATCCCAGGACCCTGGGATCATGACCTGAGCCGAAGACAGAGGCCTTAACCCACTGAGCCACCCAGGCGCCCCTTCTCATGATTTTCTTAACATTGTTTTTTCTCTCGTTTACTTGACTGTGAGAACACAGTGCATAATATGTATGATGTACAGAAAATGTGTTGTTTATGTCAGTAAGGCTTTGGTCGGCAGTAAGCTATTAGTAGTTACGTCTTTGGGGAGTCAAAAGTTCTATGGATTTTCAGCTGTGTAGGGGTTGGTGTCCCTAACCTCCACGTTATTCAAGAGTCAAAAACTAGCCATAGAAGGGACACCAGGGTGGGGGAAGCAAACTCAAGGGAACTACAGAACACCTGGTCTTCTGGCTCGAAGCTAGAGTCGTTGGGCTGATGGTTGGGTTGACAGGGAAGCTGGATGCCTGGGGGCCTATGTTCTGGTCCCGGTGAGAGTCCCGGCAGGAGACTGTTGTGAAGGATGGCTGTAGGTCTCTGCGAGAATATTGCAGCTGAGTAGAAGGGGCAGCAAGACGTGGTGAGGCAACAAGATACAGTAGGAGTCAGTAGAGGGTCTCACCTGCCCCATGAGGCTTGTCGAAGAGAGGGTATGGGGGTCTCCTGAGCTGACCGTGGGTCCTGGTGGAAGGAGTGAGTGTGCCACGGAAGCCGAGAGAGCTAGGAGGGTAGTGACCTCAGCTCTCTGCAGCATTGCTGCTCTGCGACTCTGCGGGTCTCACCTACCATCTCCATGTGGCTCCCAGGGTAGGATGTGAGGGGTCTGTAGTGCTAGTGAGGGCAGGAATGGAAATGAGGTCAAGTCAGGCAGGGGTGGGGCCTGTCGATGCTGAGTTATCAAATGCTGCTCAGTGGTGTCCCTGGGGCTCAGCACCAGGTGCAGAACCACACCAACCACTCAGGCACAGAGGCCATTTGAGGACTCAGCTGTTCTAACACCCAGGTGAGCAGAATTACTGTGGATTCTAGATTGTGCTGCTGCTCCCCAGCGGGATGGAGGCTCGTGAGGACATTTGGATGGGCCCATGAAAATGCAGAAGCCACATTTTCTTCACATGTTTATGGAGCACTGTCTGGCTTTTTGACTGAGTGCAGGAGGCAAACCATTTACTGATTGGCAGTTTAAGGTGGGTGTCCAGTTGGACTTCTAACCAGAGGGGCAGTGGAGGCCTGGTGGCTGGTGCTGACATCCAGACAAGGACAGACGTGAGGGGTCCTTGGAGACCCCACTGCTGCAGCTAGCCAAGGGCCAGGGAGGAGCTGGGCTACCCCCACCTCTGGGATAATAGACATGTGCTCAATTTGAAGACCATAAAGGAGGCCAGCAGTAAATGACAGCTGCTCCTCCAATTACATATTTGGGTTTTTTGTTGCCCATGGGCTTTTGTTGCCCCATCTGCTGAAATTTGTCATCCCAGTAGACCCATGAAAACATCACCAAATATTCAGATATCTCTAAGAGCTGAATTAAACAGTGACAGAAGGTGACCTTGGCACTGACTGTGCTGCACAGAAAAACAGCAGCCCCACCCCTGCCTCAGTGAGGGGAGCTGCAGTTTTCATTTGCTTTTCTTTACAAACAGAAGGAGCCCTGGGGAGCCTCACAGGACCTAAGGGAGTAGCTTTGAGTTTCCAAGGCATGAGAGAAAAAGAAAAGGCAAAAGAAAATGGAGTGAGAGACTGCATGAGCTCAGGCACAGGTTTCTTTGAAAGTGAGTCAGAAGCCTTCAGAGGATACTCCCAGGGTGCTGACATTTCTCTATCACATTGCAGATGTTTCTTATTTGATAAAATGGACAGGGAAGTGCTTTTTGTCCTCTGTCTTATTTCTTCAGGCTCACTCACCTTGTGCAGAGGGTTCAAGGTTTCCTCTGAGGCAGCAACTCCCTTTTCCCCCCTTTCTGGCCACAGCCAAGGCACGTGGCAGCCTTTCACGAGGACCGCATGCTCTCTGCCTTTGAGTGCAAGGTCAAGTATTGCCTCATTTGAGTATTTACTTTGCTGCCATCATTAGGGTATGAGAGGAGCCCACTCTTGGGCAGCACCCCATATTTCTGTCCTCAAATGGCAACACACTTGAAACAAAGCAAGGAAAGTGTATTGGAAGCTGCCATCTGTTTGCTTTTTCAAATTGACCTTTGTCTGAAGAAAAGATGTATCTGGCTGAGCACATTTCTTCCTAATGAGCTAGAGAAGTTGTGTGTGTGTATTCAAGGATAGTCGTGTTTTCACTGTTTTCTCCCCCACTTTAGAAAGTAGAATCTCTTTCATTTCCACGGCTTTCATTTTGCTTCCTTGTGTTGACATTCATTCCCAGTTCAGGTGCTGGTGCTTCATGTATAAAACTGTGCCTCTGAGGTGCTGTTTTCATTTTTTTAAACTTAAAACTTTTTTTAGTGGTTGCCCTAGATGTTGTAATACACACCTTAAAAAAAGACTTATTAATTTTTTTGAGAGAAAGAGCTTGTGAGCGAGTGGGAGAAGGAACAGAGGAAGAGGGAGAGAGAATCCTCAAGCTGACTCCATGCTGAGCACAGAACCCAACGTGGGACTTGAACTCCTGACCCTGAGAACAAGACCTGAGCTGAGATCAAGAGTCAGACGCTTAACCAACTGAACCATATAGGCACCCTGCAAATCCAAGTTTCTGACCCATATCATGTTTCTTCTGCCTGAAAAACGTCTTTTAACATTTCTTCCAATGCAGATCTAAGAAAGTCTATTTGCTTCACTTTTGGAGGGTAATTTCAGTGGTACAGAATTTTAGATTGGTGGTTTTTTTTCTTTCAATGGATTAAATATTTTATTGTACTCTCTTCTTGCTTGCATTATTTCTTCTGAGAAGCCCTTTGCAGTTTTCATCCTTGTTCCTCCATGGGTAAGGTGGGTTCACAGCTGTCCCTTACTCCTTCCTCCTGTCCTCTCATCCCTTTCAGCTTCTTTGAAGATTTTCCCTTTCTTTGTTTACATTTTGGATCATTCTTGGCCATTATTACCTCAAATACTTCTCTGTTCTCTTTCTTTCTCTTCTTCGTATTCCAATTATGTGTATGTTATGCCTTTTGCAATTGCCCCACATCCTCTTTCCCCCCATTCTGTTGTCTCTTTGCATTTCAGTTTGGAAGTTTGTTTATTAACCCCTTTTCAAGCCCACTGATTCTTTGGCTGTATCCAGTCTACTGATGAGCCCATCAGAGGCATTCTTTCTGTCTCTTATGGTGTTTTTTATTTTTAGCATTTTCTTTTGATTCTTTTTGGAGTTTCTGTATCTCTGCTGCATTACCCATCTGTTCTTACATATTGTCTGCTTTACACATTAGAGTCCTTAACATATTATTTGCAGCTATTTTCTCTTGTCTGATAATTCCAACATCTCTATCACATCTTGAGTTTCACTCTGATGACTGCTTTGGGTCTTCTGAGCCTCTTGAACCAAATGTTTGTCTTTCAATACATTTGGGAAATTTTAAGTGGTATTTCTTCAGAAATTATCTTCTGCTCCATTCTCTGTCTTCTAACCTGGAGGAGGTTACTGTTCCCAAACCTTAATGTTGTTCTGAACTTTGTTATTATACAAGACACTGAACTGCTTCCTCACTGATAGAGAGTCGGTACATTATGTTACTTTGCCAGCAGTAGGGTTGGATTTTCTACGGGTCTAGGCTTCCACCTCAGTTTCATTTGTTAGAGAATTGGCAAGAACCTGGCCGTAATTATTAATTCTGTCTATTGCTGAAGTATTGAGCTAAGCTTCCAGAAAACCCAGAAGTATGCCATTTAATACAGTAGGTGCTACCTGTGTGTGGATATTTAAGTGTAAATTAATTAAAATTAAAGTTTAAAATTCATTTCCATAGTCCCAGTAGCTACATTTGGCTAGTGGTTGCCATATTGGATGGTGCTGACATAGAGCAAGCCCAGCTCTGCAGGAAGTTCAGTTGGACAAGTGAATGTTCTAAACCACTGTCAGTTCTGTAAGACTGGCTTGATTAAATACGTACAAATATACATGAGCAATAGATAGTGTGGAAGTTAGGCCAAAAATAAAAACTAATTGCTGTCAGTTTCTTCTTTTGGTGTACCATACCAAACTTTCCTGTCTCATTGCCTTCCTTCCTCCCTCCCTCCCTTCTTCTCCTTCCATCCTTCCATCCTTCCTCCCTCCCTCCCTTCCTTTTTCTCTTTTCTCCTCTTGTCTTCTCTTTTTAAGTAGGCACCACACCCAGCATGGAGCCCAGTGTAGGGGTCAAACTCACAACGCTGAGATTGAGACCTGAGCAGAAATCAAGATTCGGAAGCTTAACCGACTGGGCCACCCAGGTGCCTAAGATTTTCTGTCTTAATCAGGAAATTGAGTCACTGTTCCCATGTTCTCATCACCAGTTCAGGCCCGTTTGCCCTCACGTAAAGACAGAGATTCTTCACTTGACAATTCAGTGGCAGGCTCACTGGAATTTCTGTAAATGCTAAGTCAGATCGAATCCTTCTCTGACCCACGTGGACTTCTCAGAGACTCATGTTTTCTCATAGAACAGCCTTTCTTTTCTAGGTAAGTGAAATCAGATTAGATTCCTAGCTGTAGCCTGAAATAAATATATAAAAGCTGGGTTCTTTTGACAGTGGTTTGGAGAGCAGGTCTGTGGTCTGTGTATCTTAACTCAAGCACTTACATTTTGTGGTTGCTTGAATGGCCTGAACCCAGAAGCAGATCAGCTGGAAATCAGCATCTTTGAGAGACTCGAACAGGCTGTTGAGGAATTCCTTTCTTCTGGTGTTGGACTGTTCCCTACTGCCTCTGATGTTTGCAGGCAATAAAAGAGAACCACTCCAGAAGGTTCTTTCTATAAAGCTCTGAAATTTTGGTGCTACATTATCTCAGGCATGTACTGCTCCCTGTTAGGTGCCTCCAGCCTATAGGTCATGTTTGCCCTCAGACAGCTTACCTGATTCACAGGGACATCAGAAAACGATACTATGTGAGCAGATGCCATCCTCTCAAGGCTCTCACAGGGAGGCACATTACCCTCCCTCCAGGATTTCTAAATTTCCACTCTTTTGTGCAGAATCATGTGTTGTCCCCTTGCACAAGACTTCTGCTTAGTGCTTGTGATGTGGCAGGTTGACCTCACAGATCGCTCCCTCCCTGCCTCGCCTTTCACGCTTCAGGCCATGCGATGGCTATGATCTCCAGCCACACCCACCTAACAGCCAGCATCCTAGCCCCTAGGTTCTTCCATGGGTATGTCTAAGAAAATGAGAAGGAACAATTTGTTAAAGGTGAGATTGACAATAAAAAGCAGTATCTGTTTGACCAACCCGTGTGGTGAGGCAGTGGTTTTGGGTGGAACAGTGTCTATTGTTGGCCAGAAGGCTCTTGCATGCAGCTTGGGAGCTCATCACTCGTGTTGTCACTGTTGATACTGGGATGAGGTGTGCCTCTTGGGTATCCCAGTATTAGAACAGTTCATTCTGAAGGAGTTCTTAGTTTAAACCCTTCAGATTAGGTGTTTTATGAAGTCCCTAGGCCTGAGTGGTTTACTGTAGAATTTGAGAACCCCTGGGATGAAACCTCTCAGGATCCCTTCTAGTTCTGTGATTCTCTGGCAGGGAATTGGAATTTCTAAATTGTCTTTCTCATAAAATTTCTTTTGAAAGCCATTTTGTATTGTAGAATTAATGCTCATTTATCACAGAAAATTTTTTAAAATGCCAGAACGCTCGAAGAAAATAAAAGTCACCTGCTATTTCATCGAAGATAATCATTATTAACATAATGCTTCTATAACATTTTCTCTAATCAGATAATTCTATATCTCTTTCTCTAATTTTACCTAAAGTCAGACTATATATAATGTCATATAATGTCACTGCTTTTATCATCTAATGGAATATTGTGAACATTTTCCAGGTCATTTATTCTTCTTCAGCAAACTTTATCATTACCATCTGCATATCAAACATTGGAAGCATAAATTTATTATCTCAAAGCTTTGAAACATGTAGAATATTTATTTGAAGTAAATGTAGAATAATAATATACTAAAGCAGGATCCCAAAGCTCATTTTAAAAGTTCAGAAACAAAGGTTTTTAATCTTACCAAGAAAATGAAGTTCCCCAAAGGTCATGTGAGATCCAATTTCAGGATTTTAATTATTAGTGTTGCAGATGAGGAAAGAGGCATTAATATACCTCAGGTGCCTAGATTTGGGTTAACATCTTGATTAAAATACAGGAGCATATGGATTTCTTTCCCTGACTTAAAAATGGATGTAATATGGTCCCCAGAAATTATGTGTGTAATCCCTATCCCCTTGTGGTGTTTGAGCTCTTTCTTAGGAAGTAGTGCAGGACTGTGGCTTGTGGGTTTTAGAGCATGAGGGTAGGCCTTGGGGAAATTTTCAGTTCTTTGCGTGGGTCCATATATGACTGAAGAACATAGCTGCAGTTAAGTTAGCCTTTCTAGTGTGAGTCCATGGGCCTCCAAAACAAGCTGGGCACAGGAATGGAAGACTCTTAATTCTGTGGAGGTATCTGTTCATAATACGGCCCTTTTCTAAGAATGCAACCTGTGCTGGGTGTGTCCAGAAGCATATTCACAGATGTGTGGTATCACTATGCAACCTACTACTATCAGAAACTTTTGCTTGTACTGAAGTTCACCCAATTGGAATTTAGATCTGAGGGAATAGAAACTGTTGTTTCTTGGATATCAGTTGCCTGCCTCACAAATCTTGGCAAGACTAGCTGGTTTTTCTTGTAGCCTCAGAATTATCTAGGGAAACTTGAGACACTGGGATATTTTATACTGAAGAAACTACCATCCTTTGAGCAATATTAAAAATAACTCAAAAGCAAGTGTTTAGTTTATTCCCTGTTCCTATGCTTTATTTAGGTTCCCCTCTGCCTCCCTCATGATTGAAAGGATTTGGAAATGAGACTTTTGTGTCTTTTTTCAAGGACTTTGTCTATTTCATCTGTGTTGTCTGATTTGTGGGAATAAAGTTGTTTGTGACATATTCTTTTTTATCCTTTTAATGTCTATAATAAAATGTACTGATGTTGCCTCTTTGATTCCTGATATTAATCACTTATGTCTTCTTTTTTCCTGGTAGGTCTGGCAAGAGGTTTATCAGGTTATCGATCTTTCCAATTATTTTTTCTTTCCATTTATTTTTTGTTTTTGTTTGAAGTTTCATTAGTTTCTGTTCTAGTCTTCATTTTTCTTCTTCTGCTTGCTTTGGGTTTTATTCTGCTTTTATTCTTTTAGTTTCTTAATGTGGAAGCTCAGATTATTGATGTGATAGCTTTTTTCTTTTCTAATACAAGCTTTGATGTTATGAATTTCCCTCTACATACTGCCTTAGGTGCGTATCACAGATGGTGATATGTTGCCTTTTCATTTACGTTCAGTTTAAAATATTTTCTCATTTCTCTTTGATCCAAAGGCCATTAAGAAGTGAGTTAATTCCCAGATATCTAGAATTTCTTTGAGCTCTAAGGACGAGGTTCTAATAAATTGGAGACTTTGGTGAGAAGTTGTTTGGATTTATACATGACAACATGGCGGATTGTTCATCATAAAGTGAAACACTATCATGCTGTCGTCATTGTGTGAACTGAAAGGGTGTCTTCAGCTGTTTATTTAGGCTTGGTTATATATATATTTTCAATAGGATTTGAAGGTGTATTTTGGGACCTTCTCCTCTAATGTGTTTTATCTTTGTTCTTTTAGTGCATTATCATTGGGTGGAACTGGATCCTGAAAAATTCATGAAAGATACTGTGTACCTTCTCTGCTTTAAGAATTTGGAACTGAATCACGAAAAGGAAGACAGAAATAAGAAATTGGGACCCTGAGTAGCCCTGCAGAAACAAAGCAGAACAAAACAAAACACCACCACCAAAGGAACGATACCATTTTCTGTTGTGCTATGGTCTTAGTGAAAGTGGGTGCTGGCGGTGCGGGGGTGTGCACCCCATGCACATAGCAGCAGGGCATATACCCATGCTCCCCCCATGCAAATACTTTGCTGGTTCCTGTGATTTCTTGGCTTGCTTTTGAAACAGGCTGGCCCCACATCATTTGTCATAGAGTCCTCCTTTTACATGTGTCTGTGATGGGTCTCCTCTGCATTCACGCTGTCCATGTTCCTCCCAACACTGGCTAAGCCAGGGCACCAGTTAAGGTGTAAAGACAACAAACATTGGTGATAATGTATTGTGTAAGACCTTTGCATCTTGTAAATTTTCTCATTTTTCTAAGAAGAAATAAAAAAATCCTAAACCCCAACAAACCACTTTATTATTAAACAAATCCTGCTGTTTGTGTTTAATGATTTTGTCTGTAGAAATACATCTGATCCCACTCTGTGTATAATCTATACTTCTTTTCAAATACCCACCTCCAAGAGGCCTTCCCTCATTACCTACGCAAATCTCTTGATTCCATGGTGAGAGCCTATATACTGGTAATTTGTAGTTGATGGCATTTTACTCAGACATGAGATGGCAGGAGAGGGGAGTGTACATAGGAAGGTAATCCAGTTTTGGAATGGCCCAATGACTGAGAGCCAGTGTGGCTGCCATCTCTGCCATTCACCTTTGGGAGGTCAAGAAAGGTCTCGGCCTTTTGGACCATACAGATGTCCCCTTTCCAGGAGCTGAATGGTTGTCCATATATCCAACCGGTATCCTCACAGTTATGTGAAGAAGGAACCACATTCAGCCAAAGAGTTTCTCAGTTCCATTTTAATCCATTAGTGGCACAACTATAGTGGTCATTTTTAGACATTATCTGATGTTAGTAGTTACATATGTGTTATTATATATAGCATATATTTATATAACATCTCTAATATTGCTTATACAAACAGAATTATCCTCTCTTGAAATACTTCTTGCCTAACTGTAAAGGAGACATCTTTATTTGGCATTTTTGTAATGCTGAAACTCTATCTGTGTCCTTTATAATAATTTCTGAGTCTGTCTCATCTGACCCAGTTGTCTACTTCAAATAAAAACATAGAAAATGTGAGAAAAAGAAAAACCCCTCAAATTATAGCTCCAGTGTACATTCAAGTACTTGGAGTATGGAGTTGGGAAGGCATTTGCCAGACTGCCTTTCTCTGAACCAATACAGGTGGTTTGGGATAATCCATGATAGCATGAACCTCTGGATTTGAAATCATTACATTCCAGATGCAAATCCCCAGTCGGCTTCCCCACCTGTATGGGCAGTGAGGTCCACGAGGCTCTTCTGTTTGAATTATCTGTATAGGCTTTTATAGGCTGAATTAAAATTCACTGTAAAGTTACTCCAAACTACAGTTTTGTAAACTTGGTTGTAAGGTTGAGGACTTCCTGAACACATTTGTCAGACATTTCTCTGCCACATTTTATTGCCACCAATTAATGCTTACTGAACAGCTGCAGCCTGCCCTTGTGCTAATTGGTCACGAGGATGGCACAGAGAGAAGAGCTAATGTGCTTGATGTCTGCACAGTGGTGAAATGATAAAGACCCTCATAGCCCACAGTCCAGTTCCTGGATCCCATCTTAAAGGGACATAGAAAAATTGGGGCATGAGTGGAGTCATGTGGGCAGTTGGCTGAAGGATCTGAAAACCATGAAGGACTGAAGGGGAGGAAAAAAACTCTGAATAATTTGAAAGGTCTGGACAAGACACTTGGGCCAGGAAAAAAAGAGGAGCCAGGGGTATAAGTTGCATTAACACAGATGCTGGCTTGATAACAAGGTAAATCTTTCCAACGTGATTCAGAAGTAGACAGTGATGTTAGGAGCAGTTAGCATTTGGGCAGAAGTTCTGATGTTTCTTAATGTGTGCAGAGAATTTTATTTGGTTAATTTAAAAATCCTCCCTCACAGTTTGTAGCAAACCTGGTAAATGTCAGAATATGGTTGCTACTTTTGTAGCATTGGATTGAAGGAAGATTTTCCACCATCCTGAAGGCCATTTTCAATTCTTAGAAACAAAAGAAGCCGCCTGTCCATTAAAAACTGGCTCAACAGGGTCAGATCTAACCACAGGGCAAGGTTGTGAAATAAAAATAAAAGCTCAAGAAGAAACCCCATGACATTCACAGCTGCATCGAAAAGGTAGTTAATTCTGCCTTCTCCTACCCCTTCAGTCTCTTACGGAAGATCATTTCTGACCCTTACCATGGGACTCACAGCCAAAAGTAGGTTTGGGGTGCAGTTCCGCTCGGAAAGTATAAAACTCAGTCTTTACGCCCTCCTATGATCCGCAGCTCCTGCTTGCTGCTTATTTTCAAGCTTGCTGTTTACTCTCCGTTAAAACATCGCTTGAATGGGAATGGAGAGGAGAATCATCCCATGTATGGCTTCTCTGAGAAGGCTTGGCAGACTGCAAGACTGTACTTTAAACAGAGCGATGTCCAATAACAATGGATAACAGGGTCTGTTTCATTTGCCTTTCGTGGTTTACTCTATAGGAGACTAAGCTCTTGGGAGACGCAAAACACAGACCGGAGAAAGGCAGCTTCTGGGGCTGGACGTCGTATCACGTCATGGTTGGTGGTCCTCGGGAAGGCATTTTCTCTACCAAGCTGCATCCTGAAGAGATGGGTGCACCGCTGCCAGAGAAAGTGGTAGTTCATTGATTTGATTGTAGGGAACAAACAAACGGTTCTACAAACATACCCTTTCCTCTGACATGTTGTCATTTTAGTCACTCCAAAACCAGAGAGATGATCTTTTCTGTCAGATGGTCAGATTTTCTGCCCTTTTTCAGCCGGGCACTGTCAGAATTCTTAATTTGCAGCTCATTACTGATTTGGACATTTTAGGAGTAGAGTTAACCTCATTTCAGAAGACACAGACTAATAGCAAAGGTAGAGCCTCCTGTTAATCATATTCGAGAAGAAGGTGGAAAATTCGGGATTCGAGGCGGGGCTGCCCTTCACTGTTGCTGCTAATGTCCTTATTTTCTTCTAGGGTACAGGCAACTTGTGTACTAAATTTGTAAAGGTCTGGAAATTAAAACCTTAAATTCCTATCACGAAAGTGTCTTATTAGTGATGGTATTTTAGATTTGTTATATTAATTTTTGATAAGAGAATTCATATTTGTAGGGGCCCTTAAAATAACTCTGCTTGTTTTTTAATCTTCCCCGAGGGTTGGTGCATGAGAGTCTCCCGTCACCAAGCAGGAAATACACCGTGGTGTCTGTGGGAGGACATTTGGTAAACGGTCACTCTGTGGCCCAGGCGCCAGTCCAAGACGGCAGTCTCCTGGAGGGAGCTGAGGTCTGAAGGATGAGGCAGAGCTGGCCAGTTGAAAGTGGTGTGCCATGGAGGAGGGCAAGCCTTCAGGTGCAGCGCCTCAAGTTGTGAGTGAAGGGGGATTCAGACACCTGCCAGCAGGCTGGTGGGGCTGGATTCAGGGAGGTGGGAGACACATGGAAGAATATGGACCGGTGCAGGTGGGGAGTGAGGAGCAAGGAAAGTCCCTGCAGAGGTCTGGTAAGGCGTGATCATGCATTTAGGCTTCACCACCTCTCCCTCCTC
The DNA here is from genome assembly GCA_004024625.1 of Mellivora capensis. Lineage (NCBI taxonomy): Eukaryota > Metazoa > Chordata > Mammalia > Carnivora > Mustelidae > Mellivora > Mellivora capensis. Next base: position 1,161 of record PISX010017710.1, on the reverse strand, counting down.
CTTCTCCAGCTCAATTTGTTCTAGTTCTGCAGTTTCTCACGTGACCTAGCCTTGAGCGTGACCTAGAGGACTGGGTACAGCTCTGCTAGTGTGTGGTGACCGAGGCCACTGGACAGTGGTGTGGAGGTCTCAATGGCCAAGAGGTGGCCCAGACTTGGAGTTTGCATCCTGGCTGTGTGACAGAGGTGACCCGTGATCTCAGCACAGTGTGTGTGTTTCTTCAGCTCTCTGAGCTTCACCCTACATCTGTACTCCTGGATTGTAAGGGTTAAATGAGAGATGTACACAAGGCACTAGACACGTGGCGGTGTCTGCTCAGGGTGCCAGGCCATGGCCTTGTGCTGATGCAGCTCAGTGTGGCTGAAGCTGTTTACTTTCAGGAGCTGCACCCTAGCTCTGGCCTGGTGCTCCCCAGGCCTGCAGGCATCTGAAATCCCAGGTTTCCATCCCATAGCCACTGTCTGGTCTGTGAAGAACCCAAAGAACTGAATTCTGTTTCTGTTGGGCTAGGCCATGCTTCTGGACTGTGGAAATATTTCAGATGGCATGCTGGCTCTTCCTCCCAGCTTTGTGCCATCTCCAGACAAGTTCTCTGTACCTTTGCCCAAGTCCAGGCTAACCCTGATGCACAGGAGAGAGTTGGCACTCTGTTAGAAATCTTTCAGGTCTGGAGCTGCGTTCTTTATATCCTCATTCAACCCTCATTGCTCCATTCCATGTCACCCGTTCTCGCGGAAATCATGCTATACTGTTTTTATGGTATTTTAGTGATTAACCCGATAATCCTGTCAGAAGAAATATTAGGACAGCACAGCATGTTACTTGTGAACTTGTGCAGGCTTCCAGTGTTTGCTGTGTTCTTTACCACAGGCTTACAGACCATCTGTTTCATCATCAATTCTAGAATGTTTTCAGGAACCCGCATCTCACTGGCCTGTCTCCTGTGTCCAGAATCCATCTCTTGAAACTCAGATTTTTGGCATTTTTGGTCTTCTCACCCCTCTTTTCATTTCAGAAGATTATTTTTTGGAGTTATGAGTGGTAAGTCTGTTCTGTAATCCCATCTGTAAGTTATTTCAGGACTTTTGAAACTTCAGTTCATCCAGAGATCCTAGTAAGTCTGTCTCTTCTCCCACCATGGGCTTCAAGTCCCCCTTTATG
>PISX010017709.1:0-42628 GCA_004024625.1 Mellivora capensis | reverse complement strand
AGCGCAATTGCAGGGTCATAGGGAAGCTCTATTTTTAACTTCTTGAGGAACCTCCACACTGTTCTCCAGAGTGGCTGCACCAACTTGCATTCCCACCAACAGTGTAAGAGGGTTCCCCTTTCTCCACATCCTCTCCAACACATGTTGTTTCCTGTCTTGCTGATTTTGGCCATCCTAACTGGTGTGAGGTGGTATCTCAAAGTGGTTTTAATTTGAATCTCCCTGATGGCTAGTGATGATGAACATTTTTTCATGTGTCTGATAGCCATTTGTATGTCTTCATTGGAGAAGTGTCTATTCATATCTTCTGCCCATTTTTTGATGTGATTATCTGTTTTGCATGTGTTGAGTTTGAGAAGTTCTTTATAGATCCTGGATATCAACCTTTTGTCTGGCCTCTAGCTGCTTCTTAATGTCCTTTATAAACTATTCTTTCTCCACCATTACTTAAATGTTAGCTTGCCCCCATGCTTTACTCTTCTTGTTAAAGAAGAACTATTGAACACTATATGAACTATTCCTGAATTCTCAAGTTTCTGTTTCTAGGCCAGATCACTGTCTACTACACATCTTCAGCTCTACGTCCGCAACTACACATCTTCAGCTCTATGTCCGCAAGCCCCTCAAACACAATATATCCTTGGGGGGGCGGGATTTAAAACACAAATGAGTTAATTATTTTATTTCTATGCAAATAACAAATCTTTGGGAAGTTTGGGTCCCAAATCTTTGGGATCAAATGCATTTATTACTTCCATATTGCCAAACTTTGATTTAATTGGTTCTATCTTTATCCCCATGTGGCAGCTGGAGCACTCACTTTAGAGGGAATCTTTCCTAATTCCAGTCTATCAAGGAAAATCTGCAAGTTAAAAACTCCCTGCTATGAGCAAGCAGAGAACGGCAGGTGGCAAATAAAACTCTCAGTGGATTATTCTAATTGCATTTTATTTTACCTTCATATCTTAAAAAGTTGTAAGAAAAGAGAGAGAGAACAACTTTCTATGGTTTTGACAGTTGTGTTTACATCATTTTCTAATGAATACTATTTTTTACGGACGCTGAGTATGAACCTAGTTTGAAGTGTCTGCTGTCAGCTTGCACAATGGGTGTATAGAAACAAGAACTAGGAATAATTGGATGCATTCAGTACATAAAAGTATTGGCTAATAGTATAACAAATAATTTTTATGGCATTCTCTTTTTTATTTTCACAATTTTCTTTACTGATTTACTGCTTTATATTGAAGACAGAAGAGACAAACACAAAATAATGAAACATAAAATTCAACTAAAAGAATGAAAAATTAAGATGAGGCAAAATTAAAACAAGCAATAATTGGATTAACCTACATCTTCTTCTTAAAACAAAATCTCATTTATTATAAATCAAACCCCTCCTAAATCTCAGTTTAAACTTATTCTGGGTTTTATATATCTGAAAGGAATGATCACATATTGATTAAAAGAATATCTGAGTATTTCTGAGAAATCAGTTTAATGGAAGATAATAAATATCTAACAATACTTCCTAAACAACTAAAAAAAAAGGAAACAAAGTTTCATCTAGGTGGCAACCTTTATAAATGACCACCTATCCAGTAAACTTAGTTTCTACTAAGTTTTTTAAAGCAAAGATGCATATATTGTGTATTCAGAAATACACAAACACCTAAATTTTTCCCATTAGCTGGAAGAACCTGAAAAATAAGTGAGATAATATGATTAAGGTCAAAGTAAGAAGTGGAAAGCCAACTGTTTGTTTGATTTTTCCACCTACCTCACACTGTATTGAAACTATATATTTAACCTGTTTTCCCAACAGAATGGTTTAAATTTACTTACACTTTAAGCATTCATTTTTACTTTATTTGCAGATTTTCAAAATGTATCCTCCCCTCATAGCTCTCATGGAAATTTCCCCCAAATAATCACTCTTCTCAGTTATAAAGCAAAACGGTCTCAGTCATGGTAAAGATGGCATATTATTGAAATGTCAGAAAAAAGCTTTCGTATCCAGCTGAATGAGTTAAGGAAATCTTCAAGGAGGTCACATTTTTACTGACGTGGCAGTCTATCTGAAGGTTAACAGATTCATGAGGAAAATGTATAGAAATATGAGTGAGTGTGAAGTGTTCTGGGAACTATAAGTAGTTTCTTAATTTTGGATTTAGTTTAAATTACTCAATTTGTTTATTTAGTGTCTTGAAACCTTACAAAAATGTGTAAGAAAGTTTAAGGGAAAAGGTTAATCTAAACACGTCAGATAAGAGGAACTAGATTATTTAAAAAAAAAAACACACCTGGGTAATTTGTGAAGGAATTTAGATTTATCTGTTCTCATTTCAATCTTTTCCCTCCATCATGCCCTTCATCAAACACACTATATCCTAAGCTGAACTCATCCTTGCACTAAAGCCTGATCCTCCTGTATTCCCCAGCTTATTAAAAGGCATCACTAGGGAATGTCTCCCAAGCCAAAAATCTGTTAGTCACCCTCAACTCCTTTCTCTCTCCCTTCCCTAACTTAACCAAACAATGATGAAGTTCTGCCTCTTAGAACTCATATCTATTCCTTTCTTCCCATCCCTAGAGCCAATGCCTTACTTCAACACATTATTTTTAACCTGAATTACTGCATGCCTTCTAAAATGTCTCTTTGCTTCCAATCTCGCCCTCCCCTGCTCTTTCTTAATGCTATCAGACTGCCCATTAAGGGGTGCCTGGGTGGCTCAGTTGGTTGAGTGCCTGCCTTTGGCCCAGGTCATGATCCCAGAGTCTTGGGATCAAGTCCTCACATCAGGTTCCCTGCTCAGCGGGGAGGCTGCTTCTCCCTCTGCCTGCCACTACCCTGGCTTGTGCTCTCTCTCTCTCTCAAATACATAAATAAAATCTTTTTAAAAAGAAAAAAGAATGCCCATTATAAAGTGAAAAATTTGTCATATCATTTTTCTACTTTGAAATCTTCAGTGACCCTCCAGAGCCTTCAGGATAAAATTCAAAATCTGTTGCCAGAGACAAAAATAAAAATAAAACCCTTCTGGATCTGCTCTTGAGTATATGGCCACTTCAATTCTTTCTTCCCCACTCCTCCTGCCACTATGTACCACCACTTTGATGATCAAATGTCAACATGAACTGTAAAGCTTGTTAAACACACACGTGCACATGTACACACAAACACCTTGGCCATGATGCAGATATTCTAAAGCAGGAGATGTAAGCAATTGTGTTTTTAACAAATTCCCTAGGCAGTTTAGATGTAATCTGTCTGAAATCCACTGGTATACCTCCTACTGGACTGTTTAAGACTTCCTTGATTTCTCCACCAGCTTTGTTCTTCTATACTTTGTATATACTGAACATTCCTTCTTAACTCCTTCCAGTCCCCTTCCCTGCACTCCCAGTTCTTGGCTAGCTCCTACTCATATCTTAAAACTCAATTCCAGAGGTGCCTGGGTGACTCAGTTAAGCATCTGCTTTCAGCTCAGGTCATGATCCCAGGGTCCTGGAATTGGGGCCCCCTGCTCAGTTGGGAACCTGCTTTTTTTTAATACTTTTTTAAATTTTTAAATTAACATATAATGTATTATTAGCCCAGGGGTACAGGTCTGTGAATCGCCAGGTTTACACACTTCACAGCACTCACGATAGCACATATCTTCCCCAATGTCCGTAACCCAACCACCTTCTCCGTACACCCCAGCTCCTGGCAACCCTCAGTTTGTTTTGTGAGATTAAGAGTCTCTTATGGTTTGTCTCCTTCCTGATCCCATCTTGTTTCACTGGTTCCTTTCCTACCCCCCAAACCCTCAACATTGCCTCTCAACTTCCTCATATCAGGGAGATCATATGATAATTGTCTTTCTCTGATTGACTTATTTCATTAAGCATGTTCCATCCAAGTCATCACAAATGGCAAGATTTCATTTCTTTTGATGGCTGCATAGTATTCCATTGTGTGTGTGTCTGTGTGTGTGTGTATATACATATATATATATATATATATATATATATATATATATATATATATGTCTCTTTTTTTATTTCTTTTCAGCGTAACAGTATTCATTGTTTTTGCACCACACACAGTGCCCCATGCAATACGTGCCCTCCTTAATACCCACCACCTGGCTCACCTAACCTCCCACCCCCTGCCCTTCAAAACCCCTCAGGTTGTTTTCAGAGTCCATAGTCTCTCATGGTTCACCTTTCCTTCCAATTTCCCTCAAATCCCTTCTCCTCTCCATCTCCCCATGTCCTCCATGTTATTTGTTATGCTCCACAAATAAGTGAAACCATATGATAATTGACTCTCTCTGCTTGACTTATTTCACTCAGCATAATCTCTTCCAGTCCCGTCCATATTGCTACAAAAGTTGGGTATTCATCCTTTCTGATGGAGGCATAATACTCCATAGTTATACCACATCTTCTTTATCCATTCATTTGTTGATGGACATCTAGGTTCTTTCCATAGTTTGGCTATTGTAGACATTGCTGTTATAAACATTCGGGTGCATGTGCCCCTTCGGATCACTACATTTGTATCTTTAGGGTAAATACCTAGTAGTGCGATTGCTGGGTCGTAGGGTAGCTCTATTTTCAACTTTTTGAGGAAGCTCCATGCTGTTTTCCAGAGTGGTTGCACCAGCTTGCATTCCCAGGAGGGTTCCCCTTTCTCCACATCCTTGCCAGCATCCATCATTCCCTGACTTGTTAATTTTAGCCATCCTGACAGGTGTGAGGTGATATCTCATTGTGGTTTTGATTTGTATTTCCCTGATGCCGAGTGATGTGGAGCACTTTTTCATGTGTCTGTTGGCCATCTGGATGTCTTCTTTGCAGGAATGTCTGTTCATGTCCTCTGCCCATTTCTTGATTGGATTATTTGTTCTTTGGGTGTTGAGTTTGATAAGTTCTTTATAGATTTTGGATACTAGCCCTTTATTTGATATGTTGTTTGCTAGTATCTTCTCCCATTCTGTCAGTTGTCTATTGGTTTTGTTAACTGTTTCCTTTGCTGTGCAAAAGCTTTTGATCTTGATGAAGTGGGAGCCTGCTTTTTCCTCTCCCTCTGCCTCTCCCTCCACTGGTGCTCTCTATCTCTTTGTTCGTTCTCCCTCTCCCAAATACATATATAAATAAAATCTCTAAAAACTTTAAAAAAAAAATAGAACTCAACTCCAACAGTATCTCCTCCAAGAAGCCTTTTCCAACCACCCTATCCAACCCTGTGTAGGTTAGGTACCTATTGTATACATTCCCATAATACTGTTTACCTCTGTCATGGTACTTAACAATTGGTATTCTCATTGCTTGTGATCTCAGTAGACTGTAAGCTCTTTTATCTTTATATATTTAGTGACTAACAAGAAATAGGTACTTAATAAAGTTTTGCTGAATGAATGAAATTGCTCTCCTCTGAACTCTTATACAATTCAGTGTCATCATTTGTATAGGAAAAAAAACTCAGTTCTCCTGTGTTTCTCCTTTACTCTCAAACTACTACCATGCTCATAACACTCTGGCACCAGATTGGGGGATGTTTTCCCCCACCAAGCAATTCTCTGCAACGTCAGCTGAGCATCCTAAACTTTAACTCAATTCTGACACTACCTTCCTGGAGATGGTATCAGGTCCCACAAGTTAAGGGCTCAGTCCCATAAGACTGTCCTTCCTCCTACTTCCGAAGCCAATCACAAGTAGGTCCCCAGGTTCCTCACAACTTATGTCCAACTTGGCTAAAAATTGAAGATTCATTCCTTTGACTTTCTCCCCCTTGGATTCAATTATTTGCTAGAATAGTTCACAGAACTCAGGGAAACATTTAATGTTTACCAGTTTATTAAAGGATATGATAAGTATACTTGAGAACAACCAGATAAAGAGATACGTAGGGTATGGGAGATCTGGGAGGGTCCCAAGCATAGCAGTTCTGTCCCTGTGAGTTGAGGTGAATCACTTTCCTGTATGTGGATGTGTTCATCGACCTGGAAGCTCTCTGAACAACTGGGATTTTATGGAGGCTTCCTCACATAGGCATAATCAAGGATTCACTCCATTTCCAGCCCATTTCCCCTCTCTGGAGAATGCTAAAAATTCCAAGGTTCTAATCATGGCTTATCTTTCATCCCCACCTAGGAACCAGATGCCCACCCAGAACTGCCTATTAGAACAAAAGATGCCCCTAGTGCTCAAATCACTTAGGAATTTACAAGTGTCTTAGGAGCTCTATGCCAGGAATGCAGTCAAAGACCAAATATACATTTCTTTCTTTTTAAAAAAATTATATTCAGTTAGTCACTGTATAGTACATCATTAGTTTTTGATGTAGTGTCCAATGACTCATTAGTTACGTACAACACTCAGTGCTCATCACAACACAGGCCCTCCTTAATACCCATCACCTTGTTATTGTCTTATTACAAATCACAATTTCACATCACTGTTTCCTTGGTTATTATTCAAGCGCTGCTATGTAACATTGCAAATGCACTGAGCTTTTATCTCCTATATTGTTAAATACTCTTTTGTTGTTTATAGCTTGCCTCACCAACTAGACCAAAAGTTTCTTAAATATGAATACTTTATATTTATTTGATTACATTACATATTACATGACACCTTACATTTAACAGGTACTTGTGATCAGGTCTTTGCATAGCCATACAGGCCACGCACTGCCTAACAACAAAGTGTGCTGTTGACAACAGATGTTGTGCAGTGGCCCCAGTCAATATGATTGATGAAACAATGCTAAAGTCCATTTAATATTGTAAAAAGAAAGTACTTTTAGGGATTGGTTTTAAATTAATTAAAAAAAACATAATAATTGGCAAAATTTGAAAATTACATATTGTTTTCTCTGGAAGCTCTTAGGATTCACATTCGATCAATCTCATGCCACAAATATCTCAAGCCGAGGGCAGAAAGTCTTCCCTTAGTCTATTCCTGGCTAAAAGAAGTTTTATGTCAGCACAACCTTCACAGAGAATTACTTCATGTTCCCTGATTTACATAGTAGGTGCTAAAAATACACACACAAATTACACTCTGATAGAATCAACACAGGATACTTGATGGGGCTTTTAAAATCTTATTAATCTTATTCAAAGGCTTTTCCATCAAGATAAATGTATGATCTCAATAGACCTGCTCTATTAGAGTGTTTTTTCCATTAGGATAATAAAAAAAGAAAATTGTTGGGGAGTTAATAATAGAGGACAGGGAAGGGGAATGGAAAATTTATTGTCACTTTATTTGGAAAGTCAACTTATAGTTATTATATGTACCATCAACATCAAGCGTTTTCTCTAACATCTGGTGTTCTTCAGGCTTTACAGAAACATTGAGGTCATCAAAAGCATCTTGCAAGTTACTAATTTGAATTTTGTTGGAGTCCATCAAGTTGACAGTCTGGAGGGCAGTAGATAAATCTGAAAACACATGCGGATTCTGTAAGTCAAACATCTCAATTAATATTATCTCTATGATTCCAAAATTAATAAGCCAAATATTCCTTTATTCCAAGCATATTTCCCTGAGAAGTTATTTTTGTCTTAATATAAAAAAATTAAGATGACTGAGGCTATTTTAAATTTAACTGAATAAAACTATCAGGTTTTTTTCAAGTTAAAATAGGCCATTTTTAAGTTAAAATAGCATCTCCGAGGGAAATGTTTAATTTTATACCAGTGAGAGGGAATTTGGGGCTTATTTCTATGTATATGACACAGCCCAAATTTCAGAGTATAAAAAACATTAGCCCTGAATTTTCTTTTACTTACATATTTTTCTGCTCCTTTCACTTTTTGCTTATTCCTCATAACTTTTACTCTATTACTAGAATTCCCCCCCAGAAGTATGGGAATATTAGGTTTTCAGGAATATACTGTACCTGAAAGTGGAAATGGCCTTTACTTTTTAACCTAAAAGGTACAAGAATCAAATGCCACAAAATCTATAGAAGAAATATGAATTGAAGAGTTTCAAGATTACAGGTAATAGATGTAAGGGTTTTCCTATGAAGAAAACAAAAATGTTGGAGGTTCTTTCAGGCTGAAGAACTCCGCATTCTTCCCAGGTCTTATCTAAACCTCTAGGAGTTTTCCCCTCTAAATGGGATCCTTAGGACTGGAGCTATGCCTCTATCTGCTTTATCAATGAGTTACACAAATCATCATACACTCAAGGTCGCCATTTGCGTTATAATCACTAGTTTATGTAGGAGAATATTTAAAAAGAGGCAAAGTACAGGGATACAAAGGAATTGCAGAAAAGAGTTGTACTATTTAGTAAGACATTGCTGGAAAAGAAACTTTCCAGCAGATCTTAATTCTTGAGGGCCTTTACTTTCTCCAATAAATTCCAGCAGACCTTTCTGTAGAAATTACAAACTGATTCTAAAATTCACATGGCAATGGAAAAGACCTAGAATAGCCAAAATAACTTTTTTTTTAAAGATTTATTTATTTGACAGACAGAGATCACAAGTAGGCAGAGAGGCAGGCAGAGAGAGAGGAGGAAGCAGGCTCCCTGCGGAGCAGAGAACCTGATGTGGGGCTTGATGTGGGGCTCGATCCCAGGACCCTGGGATCATGACCTGAGGTGAAGGCAGAGGCTTTAACCCACTGAGCCACCCAGGCACCCCCAAAATAACTTTTTTTAAGTAGAACAAAGTTGAAGGACGAATACTACTTGAGTGCTTTCAATGTTTATTATAAAGCTATAGTAATCAGACAATGTGGTATCTATATAAAGACTGACAAAGATCAATGGAGCAGAACAGAGAATCCAGGAAATAAACAAATAAACATGATTTTCTACTAAAGTACAAAGAAAATTCAGTATAGAAAATATAAAGTATAATCTTTTCAGCAATTGTGCTGAAACAAATGAATGTCCATATAAAAAACAAAGCAAAACAAAAAGGAACTTTGATCCGTACTTTATTCCGTATATAAAGATTAACTCAAAATAGATCATACACCTAAGATGCAAAACCAAAACCCATAAAACTTTTAGAAGAAAACATACAATAAAACCTTTGTAAGCTTTCATGAGGCAAAGATTTCACATGTGTGACACCAAAAGTACAATCCATAACGAAAAGAACTGATTAATGAGACTTTATCAAAATTAAAATTAATTCTCTTTTAAAGACACTTAAGAAAATGAAGAGACTCAGAGTAAAATTTGCTCAGTATCAGACTCAGAGAAAATATTTCCCTAAGTATATATCTGATAAAGGACATATACCCAGAATATATACAGAAATACAAAAACAAACAGCCCAACTTTAAAAATGGGCAAAAGATCTGAACAGACACTTTACAAAGAAGATATACAGATGGCAAATAAGAACATGAGAAGATGTTCAGCATCATTAGTCATTAAGAAAATGCAAATTAAAACCACAGTGAGATACTATTCAACTTACTAGAATGATTAAAATTAAAAAGACTGACTATACCAAGTACTGGCAAGGATTTAGAGGAACTGAAACTCTCATTCACTGCTAGCAGAAATATAAAATAGTGTGGCCACATTGGAAACCAGTTTGCAGTTTCTTAAAAAGTTAAACATAGGGGTGCCTGGGTGGCTCAGTGGGTTAAAGCCTCTGCCTTTGGCTCGGGTCATGATCTCAGTGTCCTGGGATCGAGCCCCACATCGGGTTCTCTGCTCATCGGGGAGCCTGCTTCCCCCACCCTCTCTCTGCCTGCCTCTCTGCCTACTTGTGATCTCTGTCTGTCAAATGAATAAATAAAATCTTAAAAAAAAAAAAAGTTAAACATACACCTACCATATGAGCCAGCCAAGCTTTAGTAACTACTCAAAAGAAATGAAAGCATATGTTCATACAATGACTTGTACACAATTGTTCATAGTAGTTTTATTTGTAATAGCTTCAAACTGGAAATAGCCTAATATGCATCACCAGGTAAGTAGATAAACTGTGGTCTATCAGTAAAATGGAGTGTTATCCAGTAATAAATAAGAATGATTTCCTGATACATGCTACATGGATGAATCTCAAAATAATTATGCTGAATGAAAACATCCAGCAAAAAAAGAACATATAGGGACGCCTGAGTGGCTCGGTTGGTTGAGCAGCTGCCTTCGGCTCAGGTCATGATCCCAGCGTCCTGGGATGAGTCCCACTTCGGGCTCCTTGCTCAGTAGGGAGCCTGCTTCTCCCTCTGCCTCTGTCTGCCACTCTATCTGCCACTCTGTCTGCCTGTGCTCGCTCTCTCTGACAAATAAATAAATAAACGAACATATACATTTTATAAATCCTGATAAATACAAATGAATCTATACTGACAAAAAGCAGACCAGGGGTTGCCTGAGGATGAAGGAGAGGATCGGAAATGGCAGGAGAAGATTACAAAGGAACATGAGGAAGTTTTGGGGGTGAGGGATATGTTCATTATCTTGATCATGATGGTAGTTTTATAGATGTGCGCACATATCAAAACTTATCAAACAGTGTACTTTAATTATAAAAATATACATCTTTTGTATATCATTTATACCTCAAAACACTGTTTAAATAATGACAAAAGGCAATAGGAAACTATGACAAATGAAATATTGTCTAAATGAAATATTGATTGACCCACCTTCAAATTGAGGAACTGGCTTATTTGTGTTCAAAGACTCCAAAATTTGTTTGAGACTTACTTCACTATTTTCTAAAAAGTAAAGTATAAGGATTATAAAATGGCAAAGTGTAAAATAACCATACAGGAAATGGGGGGATGGGCAAATTTTGTTAATTTCTGAAAATTAGCTGGATTAAAAACTAATCAATTTAAAATAGTTTTACCAAGAATCTGTTCCCTTAAAACAAGAAAAAAATTCTAATTATACTATTTGTCTTAATTAAATTTTGATGTATACATTTTACAAATATGATGACAGATAAACAGAGGTTGCCTCTTCAAAATATTTCCAGGAGAAGGGGTGCCTGGGTGTCTCAGTTGGTCAAGCACCTGAGTCTTAATCTCAGCTCATGTCTTAAACTCACGGTGGTGAGTTCAAGCCCCCCACTGGGCTCCACACTGGGCGTATATGCACTAGGTAAGTAAATAAATAAATAACATTTCCAAGAGAAAAGTATTAATTTTAATTAGTTCTCAGTATGCTTATGTTCTCATTATGTTTCTAAGACCTAGTTTATCTAAACTATGCATACATAAAACAGATATCCCAAGCTTACAGTAGAACTAGGAACTTCATTAAGCTCACAGTAGAACTAGGACTTCATTAAGCTCAACATAGAATGTTCTTTCAAAAAGGGCTCACCATCAGTAGACGCTTGACCCAGAATCTCCTGGAATGTCTTATTGGTCAGTGGAATTCCAGCACTCAAGAGTTGGAAGCTCAGTTCATTTGCAGGCATCTTATCATTTCTGATCTTATCAAGAGTTGTAATCTCCTTAAATAAATCTGTAAATACATTAAGAATAGAGAACAAAGAGGAGGCTTGGGCAAAGTCCTTTCTTAGCCTTAACACCCTCACTTGCAGAGAGTAGATGTTTACAAAAGGAATTCTGAGCGAAAGGGCTTTCAAAACATATCAATGGGCTTTGGTTTCAGAAGTCACTTAAACAATAAGCAAAATTTTACACACCCCTAACCAGCTAAAAATTGAACTTCTGCAAAACTTTTGTAAAAATTTGCTTTTATTTATTATTTCCCCTCAAAGGTAAAAACTACTACGTGCTCCAGTCTTTCACAGACTGTAAAGCATTTCAAGTACAGCTAGGTACTAGCTCTTAGAATGAGAACAGCTAGCAGAAATAGAACACAGGTAGCTGGAGAAGAAAAATGAAAATATAAATCTGTTATGCCCTTAAAAACATGTAGTCACATCCTATCCTAGAATTAGAGAACCTCTCTTACCTACCTGCTAGTTTTAGATGTGCTAGATCTTTTTTTTCCCCTTTACTTTCTTTTACAATGTTTCACTATAGGTGAGATAAAGAAGCATGTGGAAATTATTAGAGGTGAGAGAAAATTGTACTAGATTCATGGGATACCTTACACTGAAGCATATACTGAGACAAACTGTTTGCTTTAAGGAAGCATTAATTCTAGGAATGTAATTCTAAATAATTCATTATGGTCAAAGTATAGACTGACTATGATAAGGAATAAGAAAGCATATTATAACATCTCAGGGAAGCAAATAAAACTTAAGGAATTAAGAGCACAAGGCAAAACAAACTATACTTTAGAAAAAGTAGAGTACCATAGAATGATCTTAGAAGTTTATTTTTAATTTTCATTCTTTTACTATACTTACTGTTGAATGGTGTTGATGGTTTAGATGAATTAGTGAAAACATCAATAATATCTTTTACGATCTTGTTATTTTCTGCAGAGTTAAGAAAATAAAATAGGGTTTAAATAGATTTCAACCTCATTAAGGCAAGGATCTGATATTGCTTTAATATAATTTCATTCAGTTTTCAAAATTCTATGACTATAATACATGGTAAGAAATACATTTAGATTGTGAGCATGTGTGCTCACACACACACAAACAAACGTTTTATAAAACAATACTTATGTGATGCATACTGATATCGTCTAACAAATTCCACATTATTTCATTTCATTTTAAAATGCTATTCAGGACTTAGTAAATTTATTTCACAACCCAGTATTGTGACCCATGGCTAAAAAAAATTACACACAGGTTATATAATACAAAAATATATACACACCTATAAAGAATATGAGAGAATACATAGGGCCCCTCCCTGCAGAGATGATTTATACAACAAAAACAGCCAAGGAAGAGAAAGAATTTAAAAAAAAAAAAACCTTTGGAAAAAAAGTTCTGTTTGGTGAGAAAAGAGAAATTCAACTTGTTTTTACTGTCACCACTCCCTATTTAACCCTGAAGCGAACAAGGAAAAACTATGCATAAAAGAAAATATTATTAATTATTAATCTTTCCAAGTAGTAAAAACTCTTACAAAAACCTAATAGCTGAATTTCAACTTCCTCTAAATTATCCATAACATCACACATAAATATTTCTTATTCTTTGGAGGACAGGGTTCAGGATACATTACCCGCAAAACACAGCACCTCAACATACTGAATATTTTAAGCTGAAGAAATTTGAGAAATGGAAGGTGCAGTTAGGATTCAAACTTTCCCATCCTCCCTGAAGCAGGTCATTAAGACTCTCACATGAGAGATGCTCTTGCTATATCCAGAGGAACGGAGCATCCTTATCTCTAAAGACTGAGGGTTAGAGGGACACCCAGAGGAAACTGAAAGAACAGGCCTTGTTAATAACATTTCCCCCAGTTTACCACCCTTAGCTTGTATCATTTTGCCCTATCACATTTTCCACCACTTTCTATCCTTTATCAAACATAACATTAAAACATTAGGGTTTAAACACTTCTTTGGGTCTTCATTTCCTTATGTATGCTCCCCTTTCACGTAAGTTTATATTAAATATATATGCTTTTCTCTTGTTAATCTTTTGTTACAGAACTCCAGCTGAGAACCTAGAAGGGTAGAAGGAAAAGATTTTTTTTTCCCCCCACTCCTAAAGAATCCTGCTTCAGGGATCACAGGCTCACAGACTGAATATAACTGAGATTTAGTCATTTTCATCATCTTAGGGAGTGTTGGGGTTTTCTTTTCATTTGAATTTAATTATCTTAATATAGGATATGTGCCCTCAAGTTACCCTACAGTCCACATCCCTTCCTTTCGTCTTATACCTAATTCATTTTATTAATTTTCATTATGTCCCTGGCTACTGCAATATTTGAGTTAGCTGACTCTGGTCTGCTTCAAAAGTTACCCTTCTCTGGAAGCCTACTGTAATTTGTTTAAAGAGCAAATATTGGAACTATTGCACTGTGCCTCTTGAAGTGGTGGATAATTTGACCCATCTTTCCTGTTGTTTTTTTTTTTAAGATTTTCTTTATTTACTCATCAGAGAGAGAGAGAGAGAGAACAAACAAGGAGAGCATCAGGCAGAGCAGGGGGAGGGAGAAGCAGGTTCTCTGCTGAGCAGGGAGCCCGATGAGGGACTCCATCCCAGGACCTTGGGATCATGACCTGAGCCAAATGAAGGCAGGTGCTTAACCAACTAAGCCACCCAGGCTCTCCCCTTCTTTCCTGTTCTAAGGAGTTAGTTTGGCCTTAAGTATTTCCTCACCTTTGCGATTTTTGTAGACTGAAAGTTTCTATAGAGACTGCTTGTATAGAAACCTAGAGTCGTTGAAGAAAATATACCAAATGCCTAAATAGTGAGGAAGAATTTCTCCTAAGTCAAAGAGGCAGAGAGAAAGAAAGAGAGGGAGGGATTGGAAGGGCTGAGGGGGAGAGAGACTAGAAGTCTGATGGAAAAGAATGAGAACTGCCCTGTGGGAGCACCCCATTCCCAAACCCCTTCCCACAGATGCAGGATTACCATTTTCATGTATTTTCAAAGGCTGCATCCCCTAGATGTCAGTAGAAACGATGCAAGGGAGGTTTTTTGTTTTGCTTTTTTACCTTTTTATTTATTTATTTTATTAACATATAATGTATTATTTGTTTCAGGGGTGCAAGAGAGTTTTAAAAGCTCTTCCTCTATCTCCCACATTATGGTGCAACCTTAGAATTGGAGAGGGTGCCAGTAATGAATTAGCCTAGATATCTGGATCAACCCTTCTACTAAAAAGGACTAAACATTTTAAGTAAAATTATTGCTTTAAAATTACCTTAAATCAGTCAATTTGCTGCCAAGAAAGTAAGAAATTTCCAGACTAACAACCGATTGAAGGCTGTAATCCAGAAACATGGCTACTGTTTTTCACCCAGAGTATTTGCCAAAGACAAAACAAAACAAAACAAAACATTGGACAAACTTTAGTTTGTATTTTCAAAGGTCTGACAAAGCCTAGGTTTCTTCCAAATTGGCGGGTTTATCCTCAACTTACAAAAATGTTTCTCTAGATTTCAATACCCAGAGAAAATATCAAGAATAAGAAAAAATTCCTTTTATAGATAATTCGGCTTTTCTCTCTAGCTACCTTTAAGATTTTCTTTCCTTCTGGTAGGCTATAGTTTCATCATGATAAACCTATGTATGTATGGATTTCCTTTCATCCTATGTGGGATTCACTGGACTTCTTAAATTGGTAGGTTTAGGTCTTTCTCGTTCTGGAAAATTCTCAGCTATAGTTCTCCAAATATTTTCTCTGCAACCATTCTGTCTCTTCTTCCTGAATGGATATATATCATGTCTATTCATTTTTTCTTTTTCTAGCTTTACTGAGATATAATTGACATATAACATTATATTAACTGTAAGTGTAAAGTATATTAACATTGTAATCTGAATACATATATATTTAAAACCAATTCCTGCAATAAGTAGCCTTTTCATTCTGCCTTCCTCTTAGCCTCTTTCTTGTATTCTTTCTATGCTGCATTTTGTATAATTTCTTCAAACTATTCTGCAGTTCACATTTATTCACCTATGTTTAATATGCTGAAATTATTGTCCACTAATTAATTTTAATTATTACTTTATTAATTTCTAGAAGTTCTGTTTCTTTTTTTCAAATTTTAGTCTCCTTCACATGGTTCCAAATTTATCTTTTTTTCTTTAGAAGAATAAGAATAGTGAGAATAAGAATAAGAAAAGTGAAATTAAGTGAATGGAAAATACATATGTAAAAAGGACAATATATCATGAACAAAATGGGTTTTTCCAAAATTTAGGTTTCATTTAATATTTTAAAAATCAACATAATTCACCACACTCACAGATTACAATAAACCTCCTATAATCTATCTAAACAGATGCATAAAAATTGTGTGGGAAATTCATGATAAACCAAATAAACAAATATAAATTCAATCCTTTAGCAAACAAGGAATAGAAGGCAATTTCCTCAGTGTGATGAATAGCATTTATGAAAAATGCCACAGTAAATATCACATTTATTGGAGGATCTCTGTTTTTAAGAATTATCCTATCTCTGGAATCCAGAGTTGGAGAAATGGAAGAGCAGGGCTCTATCATATTTATTATTGTGACCATCATAATCTAATAAAGGAGTATCTGGTTTTGAAACATAGATAACAAGAATACTTGCTTCTATTTGTCTTCTCCAAATAAAGACTATCCATACACTTTCCAAAAGAGTTCTAACAGTTCACAGTGACCAAGATTTAAACATCAGTTCTATAACAACCTTCCTAAACATACAGCATTATTATTCTTAAAAAAAGATTAGCCTATGTGAGCATGTGTATTCTAAACAGGAGACCTGTGAGGTAACTCAAGTGCTCACCGTCTGTTGCAGAGTTCAGTGATGCCTCAGGTTTTTCTTCACTTAAAGGTTTCTCCAGGTTCTCCAAGGCAGATAAAAGGTCTTTAAGTTCAACTTTCCCATCAAAGACACTATTAACAATGTTGGATGCATCTTCTATTTCTATATAGAGAAGTGACAAAACGTAAAGATATTAGTTGGCCAGTCTATCCAGATAAGCATATCACAACTTGATTTGGGTGAAATGTATTCATTTTCTTGGATACATACATCTTGAGGGTTTTGCTTCTCTGAAATATTCTCCAAACCGAGAGCTCCAAAAATTTATAGGTAAATGCGTGTATTAGAAAATAAGAAACGCTCTGGCTCCCTGCTCAGAGGGGAGTCTGCTTCTCTTCCTCTGCTGCTCTCCCTGCCTGTGAACTCTTGTGTGCTCTCTCTCTCAAATAAATAAAATCTTTTTTTTCAAATATTTTTTTTATTTATTTGACAGGCAGAGAGGCAGGCAGAGAGAGAGGGGAGGAAGCAGGCTCCCTGCCAATTAGAGAGCCCGATGCGGGGCTTGATCCCAGAACCCTGGAATCATGACCTGAGCCAAAGGCAGAGGCTTTAACCCACTGAGCCACCCAGGCACCCCTCAAATAAATAAAATCTTTTAAAAACAAAAACAAGGGACGCCTGGGTGGCTCAGTTGGTTGAGCAGCTGCCTTCGGCTCAGGTCATGATCCCAGCGTCCTGGGATCGAGTCCCACATCGGGCTCCTTGCTCGGCGGGGAGCCTGCTTCTCCCTCTGCCTCTGCCTGCCACTCTGTCTGCCTGTGCTCGCTCGTTCTCTCTCCCTCTCTCTGACAAATAAATAAATTTAAAAAAAAAAACAAGAAATGCTGAAATATTTTATTAGTTCAATTCGTGAAGCTCAACAAAAACAACAAAATATCAAAATGATCCCAAAGAAAACCACACCATTATTGGGGAGGTGGGGGAAGCAGCCCTTTCTGTCTTCATCCAAATGTTTGAAAATAATGACAGTGTTGTTGATGAGATGCCAACAACTTGGTGCTTTATTAACCAGTTTTAAGTATTATTCATTTGTATATTTTAATATCCTTTGTATCCAATTATGACGGTCTTCTTTTTTTTGTCCTCCGTAATTTTTCCCCTTCATCATACTTCCTAAAGCATTCTCTGTTAATCTTTTGAAAGAACAAAGTTTTGGTTATATGGATAATTTCTTGTGTGTGTGTGTGTTCTGTTTTACTAACTTCTACCTTCAACTTCATTAGCTCCTGACTAGTACTTTTTGGGGAGATTGTTTTTGCTATTTTGTTGTTTATGGTGCTTGTAAGCTTCATGAGTTGAACATTTAAGAAAAATTATTTTTTTCAAGATTTTATTTATTTATTTGACAGAGAGAGAGCCAAAGTAGGCAGAGAAGCAGGCAGGGGCGGGGGGGAGGGAAGCAGGATCCCTGCTGAGCAGAGAGCCCAATGTGGGGCTCGATCCCAGGACCCTAAAATCATAGGACCTGAGTCAAAGGCAGAGGCTTTAATCCACTGAGCCACCCAGGTGCCCCAAGAAAAATTATTTTTAAAGATTTTTTTTAATTCATTTATTTGACAGAGAGAGATCACAAGTAGGCAGGGAGGCAGGCAGAGAGAGAGAGAGGGAAGCAGGCTCCTGCCGAGCAGAGAGCCCGATGCGGGACTCGATCCCAGGACCCTGATATCATGACCTGAGCCAAAGGCAGTGGCTTAACCCACTGAGCCACCCAGGCACCCCGAAAAATTATTTTTAATGTTTCTTTTTTATTATTACATTCAGTTAGCCAGCATACAGGACATCATTCACTTTTGATGGAGTGTTCAACAATTCAATAGTTAATATAACACCCAGTGCTCATCACAACACTTGCCCTCCTTAATACCCATCACACAGTTACCCTATCCCCCCCCAACCCTTCTCCTCTGTAACCTTCAGTTTGTTTCCTGAAGTCCAGAGTCTCTCATGGTTTGTCTTTCTTGTTTTCTAATAAAAGCATTTAATACTATAAAAATATCCTGTAAGATTGTTTTGGTATGTTTTATCAAACACACTTTACATGTTTTGATATGAAGTGCTTTCATTGTCATCATTTCTAAAAATTCTTACTTTCAGGTTTCACTTATTCTTCAACCAAAGAATTACTTAGAAGACCTTTTGTTTTGGGGCGCCTGGGTGGCTCAGTGAGGTAAGCCTCTGCCTTCAGCTCAGGTCATGATCTCAAGGTCCTAGGATCAAGCCCCATATCAGGCTCTCTACCCGGTGGGGAGCCTGCTTCCCCTTCTCTCTCTGTCTGCCTCTCTGCCTACTTGTGATCTCTGTCTGTCAAATAAATAAATAAAATCTTAAAAAAAAAAGTTTTTAGTTTATTTTTAGTCTTTTTTTTTTAAGATTTTATTTATTTATTTGACAGAGAGAGAGAGTGAGAGACAGAACACAAGCAGGGGGAGTGGGAGAGTGAGAAGCAGGCTTCCCACTGAGCAGGAAGGCCTATGCAGGGATCGATGCAGGGCCCCGGGATCACCACTGGAACGAAAAGCAGATCCTTAATGACTGAGCCACCCAGGCACCTGTTTTAGTCTTAAAAGCAACATTTTTCCATATTCTCATTCCAAATTTTTTAAATTTCCAAATTAAAAGTAACATTGCAAATTCTTTTAACTTCCAAACTAAAGGTAATTTTAATGTTACCATATCATGGTCAGATTATGTGTACTGAACGATTTCTGATTTTTAGAATTCATTGAAATTCTTCTTTGTGACTTAAATATATCATCTATTTTTGTGACTGTTCCTTAGGCATTTGAAAAGAATGTGTATACTAAGTTTTTAGGATGCAAAGTACTATATAATCTCTTGAAGTTTATTAATATTGTCACTTCAATCTCAATCTCTTTCTCAATTTCTTTCAATCAATCTCTCATCTTTCTATTTAGAATTATGTGTTCACCTGAAAAAATATAAATAAAGTGTTGTCTTACGGGCATTAGTAGAAATCTAATCTACATAAAGCATTGTGTGTTATTCATTTATTCTATTTTTTCCTTTCTTCATGGAACCATATTATTACTGAGGTCTCTCTCTGGTGCAAATGTAAATCTAGTTATTGTTATGATGTGTAATATGTATGGACCATATTTTATTCAATCATTTCCCTAATGATGGATGTCTACGTTGTTTTCATTTTTATCCTCCCATAGTGTTGCAGGAAACACCCTTGTACATGTCTCTAACAAGAAACTTCTCTGGGTCATTTATCTAAAAACAGAATTATTGAGGGGTACCTGGATGGCTCAGGCCTTACGTCTGCCTTCAGTTCAGGTCATGATACCAAAGTCCTGGGATCAAGCCCCTTATGGGGCTCCTTACTCAGTGGGAAGCCTGCTTCTCCCTCTCCCCCTGCTTGTGTTCCCTCTCTCACTGTGTATGTCTCTCTCTCTCAAATACATAAATAAAATCTTAAAAAAAAAGGATTATTAGGCCATAAGAAATATGCATACTTGACAAGTACTGCTAGATTGCAATCCAGAATGCTGTCCCATTTTACCTACTCACCAGCAATTTGTGAGTATTTCCAAATCTGTTCATATATATATTTATCTATTTGGGCTTCACCTCCTGTACTGAATCCTTAGATCCTTGCTTATTTTTCCAATTGATTTTTTTTCTTTCTACTGCTGATTTGCAGAACTTCCTCATATTTGAGATATTAATCTTCTGTTAATTATCTTATAATTATCTTTTTCCAGTCTGTTATATACTTTAAAGTTCTTCATTTAGCAGAAATCATTAATTTTGATGTAATTAAAAAAATTTTGATGTGATTACATCCTTTTTCACCCTATGGTTGCGTTTTGGGGGAGTAGTATTTTTAAGAAGGGATCCACCACCATAAGGCACAATATTTTTCCTTACATTTTCTTCCATCAGCTGTATAGTTTTACCTTTGAGATCTATTTTCATATCCATTTGATTCTTGAAGGTTATTTTTTATATGGTATGAAGCAGGGATTCTACCCTGTTTTCTCCCAAATAGTAAGCCAGTTTTCTCAAATCATCTACTAAATATCTTTATCCCCCCTGACTGACAATGTCATCTCAATTACATTCCAAGTTCCCATTAACAGGAGTCTCTGCTGGTCTGTATTATGATGCACTGGTCTATTTGTAACACTATACTGAAATAGTGTTATACAGAACTAATGAATCACTGAAAACCACATCAAAAACTAATGAAGTATTATACAGTGGCTAACTGAACATAATAAAGAAAAAATTTTTAAAAATAGCATTGTAATATGTACTAATTTATCTGATAAAGTAAGTTCCTCATTATTATTTTTTCAAAAGGCTCTTAGCTATTCATAGACCTATAATCTTCAAAAAAATTACAGAATTATGTTTCTGTGAAGTTTCCTTCCAAAATGACTCTGAGATAGTGGTGGAAATGCATTCAAAGTGCAGATCAATTTAGAGAGAATCCACTGATTTTAATACTCATTTTAAAACCCCACACTGAGGACCATAATTCTCAATCTCAGTGTCTGTGGTCCAAGGCTGTTTCAGTGTCTCCATGATAGAACTAAGTTGAAATTTCAAAACAGACTGAAAAAACTTAAGCATTTAGCTTAAGTTTTTGACAAAGATTTATAAAGTGTAAAAAAAAATAATAATAAAATGGGGAAATAAATAAGAAAGAACAGAAGAGAGCAAAAGTCACTAGAGGTGATTAAAAAAAATCCAATTACTTTGATAAGAAAATGGATAAACCTGTCAGCACTAATAAAGAAAAAAGAGAAAAAAGTAATTCAAGGGGTGCATGGGTGGCTCAGTTGGGTTAAGTGTCCAATTCTTGTTTTTTGGCCCAGGTAATGATCTCAGGGATGTGGGACAGAGCCTGGGGTGGGACTCCTCACTCATCAGGGAGTCTGCTTGAAAGATTCGCTTCCTCTACCCCCCTCCGACTTTCTCTCAAGTAAATAAATCTTTTAAAAAAGGTAATTCAAGAATATTATAGGGGCTTCTGGGTGGCTCAGTCATTAAGCATCTGCCTTCAGCTCAGGTCATGATCCCAGAGTCCTGGGATTGAGTCCCGCATTGGGCTCCCTGCTCAGCAGGAAGCCTGCTTTTCCCCCTCCCTCTGCTGGTGTTCCCTCTCTTTCTCTCTCTGTGCCAAATAAATAAATAAAATCTTAAAGAAAAAAAAGGATATTATAGTATGAAAATTATGTGTTCATATGTTTAAAAACCTAGAGTTTAAAAAATATACACATCAACTCTGTTTAATTAAGAAAAAGAAAAAAAGGAGCTTGGTAAAGTATATATAAAAATATACATAATTTATACACACATATAACTATACATACACCAACCCCAAAAAATGAAGTTTCTTTTCATATTCATTTCAAATTCCATACTTACTTTGGCACTCGATAAATTCATCATTGTTGGTCAATGTTCTGATAAAATCCTTAAAGTTCACCACTTCATCTTTTTTTTAAAAAGAAAAAGAGAAAGAATTTAGATTTTCTTGTAGAGAAGACCATTTGATGTTATAAAACCAGAACTATAAACATAAAAATAATGGGGAGGACTGGCAATCCTATTGTGATGTACATGATACGCAGATTAGAACTAAAATAAAGTTATAGGAGATATACTCTGAAAATCAATTCCTTCGATACAAACCCATTAATTGAAAGAAAAGAAAATACATTTTCAATTTCTCTTTTTATAGATGTAAAAGGGATATATCTTCTTGGGCATATACAGTGAAACTTCTGAAATGCTAAAACTTTCTTATTTTAAATTGAAATAGTTACTCACCATTAGGATTAGTATTATCCAAAGCCTCCTTTATTTTATCATCTGTTAGATAGATTCCAACGGCATTTAAATTTTGCTTAAGGTCAGGAATGGCTGTAAGTTCATTTTTGTGAATGTTGATGCTGTAAAATTGGTTTTTACCTCCTGGGAAGAGATAATCACCTCCAATTAGAGAGGAATTTTCATGTATCTCCCTTATGTTTTAAAGATAAGTGGGAAAAATTATTCTAATATATAAAATTATACTTAAAAGGCAGTATTTGTATTTATCTATGTACCTCTCTGTTCCTAAAATAATTTAAAATAGGTGACAATAGTCATATATAGAATTTAAGAAATAAAACCAAAGAGCATAGGGAAGGGAAGGAAAAATAAAACAAGATAAAATCAGAGAGGGAGACAAACCAAAAAGAGACTCTTAATCATAGGAAACAAACAGAGATTTGTTGGAGGAGAGGCGGGTAGGGGGATGGGGTGACTGGGAGATAGACATTAAGGAGGGCACGTGATGTAATGAGCAATGGGTATTCTTTTTTTTAATGTTCAGTTAGCCACTGTATAGCACATTATTAGGTTTTGATGTAGTGTTCTATGATCCATTAGTTAGTATAACACCCAGTGCTCATCACAGCACATGCCCTCCTCAATACCCATCATCCTATTACCTCCTCCCCCTATCCTCTTCCCCCTGAAACCCCCAGATTGTTTCTCGGGGTCCAAAGTCTCTCATGGTTCATCTCCCTCTCTGATTTTTCCCTCTTTGGATTTCCCTCCCTTCCCCTGTGGTCCTCCATGCTATTGTTTATGTTCCACATAAGAGTGAAACCATATGATAATTGTCTTTCTCTGCTATACTTATTCCACTTAACATAATCCCCTCCAGTTCCATCATATCGAAGCAAATGGTGGGTGTTCATTGTTTCTGATGGCTGAGTAATATTCCATTGTGTACATGCACCACATCTTCTTTATCCATTCATCTGCTGAAGGGCATTTCAGCTACTTCCACACTTTGGCTATTGTGGACATTGCTGCTATGAACATTGGGGTGCACATGCCCCTTCTTTTCACTACGCCTTATCTTTTGGGGTAAATACATACTAGTGCAATTGGTGGGTGGTAGGGTAGCTCTATTCTTAACATCTTGAGGAACCTCCATACGTTTTCCTTAATGGCTGTACCAACTTGCATTCCCACCAACAGTGTAAGAGGGTTCCCCTTTCTCCACATCCTTGCCAACATTTGCTATTTCCTGTTTTGTTCATTTTTGTCATTCTAACTTGTGTAAGGTGGTATCGCATTGTGGTTTTGATTTGTATTTCCCTGATGGCTAGTGATGTTAAGCATTTTCTCACAGAACTCTGGGTATTCTATAAGACTGATGAATCACTGACCTCTACCTCTGAAGCTAATAATATATCATATATTAATTAATTAAATTTAAATTAGAAAAAGAGAAACTCCTCAAAAAAGAGAGATATAATAGATAAACACTAAACAAGAGAGAGCAGTATAGCTATACAAATATGACAAAGTAGACCTTATGTGAAGAGGAAGTTTCAGAGATAAAGAGAGACATTTCATAATGATATTTCAATCCACTAGATGGACATAATTCTAAATTTGTATGTACTTAATGATAGAGTCTGAAAAACATGTAATGCAAAAACTGAAAGAACTAAACAGGGAGATGGATAATTATATTGTGAAATTTTTAAGTGCACCAAGAATAATTATTTTCTTATATTGCCTATGGATGATTTGATAAACTCTCTGTAAAATAATTTAGCAATATCATTTAAAAGCTTTATTTTAAATAAAACAAGATACATGACAATAAGTACACATAAATGTATAATGTAAGTAAGGAAATTGAAGGAAAGGGACAGAGGAGCAACAAAAATAAGACAAAAGGCAGCAATAAACAAAGTACATGACATAAGTCCTATGGTCATATACATAAATTTTGCAACACCAAATGTGTACATCTAACAAGAGCCTTCTAGTAAGCAAAAACTTACAGAATTAAAGGGAGGAATAGATGAACCCTCAATAAGCTGCAGAGATGGACACCTTGCACTTAGTAATTAATAGAACAAGTAGAATAAACATCAGTAAGAATTAGAATATTCAACCAAACTAGCAAACAATCTAACCTAATGGATATTTACAGAACACTACCAGACAACTATAGAATATACATTCTTTCAAGTGTACATGGAATATTTACCTAGATAGACCACATGCTAGTCTTTTAAAAAAATCTTAATTAATTTAAAAGCACTTAAATTGTGCAAAATAAATTCTCTGACCAAAGTATGTTAAATTAGAAATCAGTAACAAGAAGATACCTAGAAAATATCCAAATATTTGGAAATTAATAGTACATTTCTAAACAACTCATATTTCAAAAAGCTATCACAAGGTAAATTAGAAAATATTTTAAATAAGTGATTATCAAAACATAACATAAAATTTTGTAAGATGCAGTGAAAGTGCTCAGAGGGAAATCTGTAGCTTTAAATATTGTTATCTGCAAATAGACACAGTTTTATTTCTTTTTTTACAATTTGGATGACTTTTATTTCTTTTTCTTATGTAATTGTCCTCGGTAGGACTTCTAATACTGTGAATAAAAGCTGAATAAAAGTGGTGGGAAACATGGGGAATATAGTCATTAATACTGTAGTACCATTTTGTGGTGACAGATGGTAACTACACTTATCATGGGGAGAACTGAGTAATACACAGAATTGTTGAATCACTATGATGTACGCTTGAAACTAATACAACTTTGCATGTCAAATGCACTTCACTAAACAAAACAAAACAAAAAAGTGACAAGAATGGGCATCCTTATCTTGTTCCTAATCTTAGAAAAGCTTTCAGTTTTTCACCATTGAGTATGATGTTAGTTGTGGCCTTGTCATATATGGCCTTCATTATGTTGATGTATGTTCTCTCTATACCCACTTTGTTGAGAGTTCTTATCATAAATGGATGTTATCTATCATAAATTCATATTTGGCAGTTTCTATCAATTTAAATACATACTTACCATATATCCCAGCAATCCTACTTCTTGATATTCAGCTAAGAGAAATGAAAATATATGTACACACAAAAACCTATATATAAATGTTTATAGAAGCTTCATTCATAATCACCAAAACCCAGAAATAATTCAATAGTCTATCAATTGCTAAATGGATAAACTGTACATTCATACAATGGAATAATATTCACCAATAAAATGAAACAAACCATATGCAAAACATTGATGAATATAAAGTATAATATGCCACGTGAAAGGAGCCAGACTCAAATGAGCTTCATATGTTATGATTTCATTTATGTGACATTCTAGAAAAGACAAAACTTTAGTGTCAAAGAATACATCTGTGGTTACCAGGAATGAAGGTTTAGAGAGGGGATGGACTATGCAAGGACACAAAGGAATGTCTGGGGTGATATATTCTATGTGCTGTTTAGTAATGGTTACATGACATTATTTTCAAGAATTCAAAGAACTGTACACCTTAAAATAGGTGATTTTACTATATGTAAGTCACACTGTAATAAACATAAACTCTCGCTCTAATCCTGTGTTGTTTTAACATGAAAACCACTGCTTGTCCTTCCAGATATAGGCAGTAGATACATATGAAGTAAAACTCACCTGTGTCTTCAGGAACTCTTAATGTATTGCAGAACTTAGTTAAAAATTCTTGAACGGTAATCTTGCCATTTTCTGTAATGCAAAGTAAAATTTGGCTGAAAGAGCTATTGCTTCTGAATTAATATACCAGAAGCTAAAAGTCAAATTATAATCAAAGTGAAAAGCCTGGGAAACAGCCTATACTATTCCTTCCTTCTTAACTTCTGCAAACATATGATTACCAATTTCTATTTAATTATTTCCAGGTACTTCTTGAATTTATCACTATGCTAGTTAATGTCTGCACTATTACAACAGCATCATTAAAACTATCCACAATAACCAAACTATGGAAAGAATCTAGATGTCCATCAACAGATGAATGGATAAAGAAGATGTGGTATATATATATACAATGGAATACTATGCAGCCATCAGGAGAAACAAAATCTTGCCATTTGCAACAACGTGGATGGAACTAGAGAGTATTATGCTAAGCAAAATAAGTCTCTCAGAGAAAGACAACTATCATATGATCTCTCTGATATGAGGAATTTGAGAGGCAGAGTGGGGGGTCATGGGAGGTAGGGTGGGAAAAAAAGGAAACAAGATGGGATTGGAAGGGAAACAAACCATGAGACTCTTAATCTCACAAAACAAACTGAAGGTTGCTGGAGGGGTGAGGGGGTAGGGACAGGGTGGCTGGGTTATAGATATTGGGAAGGGGTTGTGCTATGTTGAGTGCTGTGAAATATGTAAGCCTGATGATTCACAGACCTGTACCCCTGAAGCAAATTGTTAATTAAAAAAAAACTCTATGCCATTAGTCTAATTTCTCTACATTTATTTTCTGCAATGCAGCAAAAGAGGTCTTTCTCTTTAAAAAATCTGGTTACTCTTCTGAAGAAAATCCTTCAGTAGCTTCTACTTTCCCCAAAACTATAAGAAAACAAAAACAAAAAACCAAAACAAAACAAAACAAAAAAACAACCACATCGTGAGTAGGGTAAGAGGATATAGACCAATATTCCTTACAAATGTGTTAAAGTTCAAGTAAAATACTGGAAAGTAGGACATAGCAGTATATCCAGAAATTAAAGTTTTAGATATGTTTAAGACATACATCCTCATGTAGAGAAATAGGTTTTCATGAAGGAAAACCAGTTCTTAGAGGAGGAAAAAAAAAATCTTAGCTATTACAATGGTTTGTGGCCACAGTACATCAGTAAGTATTTATCTGTGACGTTAAATGTTCATAGGCTGTGGGGTGAGGGAAAAGAACAAAAATGTCCAGAGTCTGGAAATAAACCCCCACATATACTCAACTAATATTGAACAATGGAGCCAAGAACATTCAATGAAAAAAGGATAGTTTCTTCAATAACCGGTGTTGAGAAACTGGATAACTACATCCAGAAAAATGAAATCACTCCTCCATCTTATACCACTCACAAAAAAAGTTACCTCAAAATGGATTAAAGACTTAAATGTAAGATCTGATATTGTAAAATTCCTGAAAGAAAACATAAGGAAGCAGCTTTCAGACACTGGTCTTGGCAATAATTTTTTCACACGACACCAAATACAAACAATAAAAGCAAAACCAACAAGTGGGACTACATCCAACTTAAAGGCTTGTGTACAGAAAAAAAAAAATCAGCAAAATGAAAAGGCAACCTACAGAATGAGAGAAAATATTTGCAAACCATATATTTGGTAAAGGGTTAAAATCCAAAATAAATAATTCACACAGCTCAATAACAAACAAACAAGCAAACAAAATGATGAAAAAAATGGGCAGAGTAACTGAATAGAAATTTTTTTCAAAGAAGACAGCCAAATGGCCAACAGGTACATGAAAAGTTGTTCAAAATCACTAACCATCAG
Source organism: Mellivora capensis (assembly GCA_004024625.1). Lineage (NCBI taxonomy): Eukaryota > Metazoa > Chordata > Mammalia > Carnivora > Mustelidae > Mellivora > Mellivora capensis. Next base: position 14,911 of record PISX010017709.1, on the reverse strand, counting down.
GGAAATGGAAATCAAAACCACAATGAGATATCATTCACACTTGTTAGAATGGCTATCATCAAGAAGAGTTCAAGGTTTGCATGGATGTGGATAAATGGAACCCTCATTCACTGTTAGTGGCGATGGAAATTGATACAGCCACAATGGACAACAGTATGGAGGATTGCCCCAAAATTAAAAATAGATCTAACATATAATCCATCAATCCCCCTTATGGGTATATATTCAAAGGAAATGAAAACAGGATCTTTAAGAGATATCTACGCTCCCATGTATTTTGCAGCATTGTTCACAAAAGCCAAGGTATGGAAATAACCTAAGTGTCCATCAACAGATGAATAAAGAGATGTGGTATCATAATGTAATATTATTTCAGCACGAGAAAGAAGGAAATTCTGCCATTTGCAATAAAATGGATGGATTTTCAAGGCATTATGCTTAGAAGAGATAAGTTAGACAAAGACAAATACTGTATATATCACTAATATGTGGAATCTAAAAAAGCCAATCTCATAGAAACAGAATAGAATTGTAGTTAGCAGCAACTCAGGGGATGCAGTGAGTTGGGGAGATATTGTTAAAAGGTGCAAATTTGCAGTTAGAAGATGAATAAGTTCTGGAAATTTAATGCTGTGCTGACCTAAAACTGTGTTATATACTTGAAAGTTGCTAAGAGACTAGACCTTAAATGTTCTCACCACAAAAAAAGAAATTACAATCATGTGATGTGACAGAGGTGTTAGCGAACACTATAGTGATAACCATATTGCAATATATATGTATCAAATCAACACACTGTATATCCTAAACTTACACAATGTTCTATGTCCATTATATCTCAATTTTACAAAAAGGAAAAGAAAAATTCTGTGGAGACTGGGTGAAAAAAAAAGCTCCAAATCACTTATACTGAGAATGAAAATGAAGATATTATTACTGATCAGGCAGACATCAAAAAAGATAAAAAGTAGAGGTCAAGGGCAACTTTATCCAAAAAATTTGAAAAGTCACATGAAATGGACAAATTCCTATAAAAATACAGACTGCCAATATTAATAAGAAAATATGATATTTTCTTTGTAACCCCATATAATTTAAGAAATTAAATCAATAATCCAGAACTTTCCCGTAAATAAAACTCTCGGCTCATTAGGGTTCACTTTTGAGTTCTACTTAACATCTGAGGAATCTCTTACAGAGAAAAATAAAGACTACTGCTCCTCTCTTTTGAAAATGTAGCAAAGATAAAATTCAACAATACCAATCATTAAAATAATGAAATTTTGTATGTTTATAAATATATGCTTCCCTGAGCACCAACACCATGTGCAATACCACCAGATGTATTCCTTGATATTAGCAGTTCATCTTCCAAAGGGTTGATACCTGGCAAAGGGCCTCAAGGACTCTGTTGTACTCTGTGCATGGCATTCTGATTGAGTACTGCCCATGCCAGCCAAAGTAACCTCATTTCCCAAGTACCACTACCTACAGAGATAAAGTAGGCCCTGATTTACCCCTCCATTTGGTTTCACAGGGCTCAGGCTTGGCCCATCAGGGTAGCACTGGTGTTCCTCAGTCATCCCACTGCAGTTCCCACAGCATGCCTTCCATTGTTGTGTATCCCATCCATATATCTCCCACCCCCACTAGTACATGATGGCCTTTATAACAGAGATGCATTCAAACTACTAACCATGTTCAGGTTCATGTCTTAATACTTCATTAAGTAAAACATTAGCTGCATGAAAGTCATTATTTATCAAAAATTCTTCAAGGTCAGAGGCATCAATTAGATTATTCTGGAGAATTTGGGTAGTAGCTAAGAGTAGCTGTGTAGCTGCAAAAAAAAGAACAAAACAAATATTTCAACAGCAGAAATAAGAGTATATCATCTACCTTCACTTAAGCTTGGATTGCATAAAAGAATTTTATTTTATTATTTGTTAAAGATTTTATTTATTTGGAAGAGAGAGACAGAGTGTGTGTGTGTGTGTACACCAGAGAGCATGAGTGGGGGGAGGGGGAGAGAGGAGAAGGAGAGTGGGAAGAAAGCTCCCAGCTGAGCAGGGAGCACTATACAGGCTGGATCCCAGGACAACAGGATCATGACCTGAGCTGAAGGCAGATGCCCAATTGACTGAGCCTCCCAGATGACCCAGAATAAAAGAATTTTACATGAAACTACTAGTATAGTTTTAAAAACCATTGTATATTATAATAGTTAGCAGTTACTGAAAACTTACTAAGTGCTAGAGACTGTTCTAAGTACTTCTACTTTACCTAATTAAACCTTATATAATTCCAAGATAGGTATTACTATCCCTATTTTTAAGATGAAGAAATTGAGGTTAGTGAGATTAAGTGATTTACTAAAGAATATATTGGTAGTAAGTGGCAGGACCAGGATTCAAGTCCAGACGCTATAATTCCAAAACCCATGCCCTTAACTAATGTGCCTTTCAAGGTGACATGTTAAGTGGTTAACCTTTATGCCTTTAGCTACATAATACTTCATATGTGGCCCCTGAAATAACTATGAAGCATTACAAATTACAAATAAGTTTACATCAAAATGTACATTATTTCAGTTAAGTTATGTTACAAAGACAAACCAGACAAGCAGCAGCAACAGCTGCTACTGCTGCTACAAGTCATGCTCTTTGTATTTATCTTACAGCCCCACAAATCCTGCAGCTTTGGTTGCTTTCCAATGCCTTCAAATGGTTGTGGTCGTTGATGCAGTTTAATTTCGTACAGATTTTACTAGTTACTCTGGGCAGGAGGGTTGGTTTGATATAAGCTACTCCATCATAGCCCAAAACTAGAACCAGGTGGATCAAACTTACACGTAATTCTGATGCCCGAGTCTAGTCAAAGATTACTGCCTAGGTTATCACTTTACCACAAAGCTACAGTAATCAAGACCATGTGGTTCTGGCATAACGATAAATAAAAATCAATGGAATTGAATTGAGAGTTGAGAAATAAATCCATACACTTATGATCAATTGATTTTTGACAAGAATGCCAAAACCCTTTAATGGGGAAAGAGTAACTTTGTCAACAAATGATGCTGGGATAACTGGATGTCTGCATGCAAAAAATTAACGTGGACTCCCATCTCACACCACATGCAAACATTAACTCGAATCAGACATTCAAATTAAAAGGCTAAAACTAGAAAACTCTTAAAAGAAAACATCAGTATAAATCTTTATGATCTTGGATTATCTTTAGATGTGACATCAAAAGAAGTGACAAAAGAAAATATAAATTGGATTTCATCCCATTTAAAAACCTCTGTGCTTCAAAGGATGCCAACAAGAAAGGAAAAAGACCCATGAAATGGGAGGAAAGATTTGCAAATCATGTATCTGATAAAGGTGTATCACCAGAATATATGAACTCTTATAACTTGACAAATAACCCAATTTTAAAATAAGCAAAGGATACACATCTCCAAAGAAGATCTACAAATGGCCAATAAACACATGTAAAGATGTTAATAACTATTAAAGGGTACAGGGTTTCTTTTTGAGGCAATGAAAATGTCCCAGAATTAGAGTGTGATGGTTGCACAACTTTGTGAATACACCAAAACCCACTGAACTGTACACTTTAAAAGGATGGATTTTATGGTATGTGAATTATATCTCAATAAAAATATACATGTGATAAATAATGCCATCAATTATAAAGGTGTTCTAATTTTAGAGATGTTAAAATGTGAAAAAGAAAGGACATTTGTTTCACCAAAGCATTTAGGAATATATTGTTGACAGGGGTGTCTGCATCTGTGGAGATTTCTTTGGTAAGTGTCCCCTGTAGATGTGGAGTTAGGAAATGATGCCAGTATTGAAATTTCAACACCTCCCTAATTTCAAGAAAGATGATGGGAACTTCAGGGACAAAGACCAAGCAATAGTCTTTACACAGCAGGGGCAAAGTGATGTAGTTAGGCAACAGAGATGATATGGCAATAAGAATGATATGGGGATCAATACCATGAAGATTTAGAGAAACTGAATAGTTGAAGTTAAGATTTCCATAAATAAAATGGATGGGCAGTCCAGCTGAGGAGACCTGAAAACTGCAGAGACCTAACCTGAGATGACACAACAGAGAGTAGTGATGCCTCACCTGATTTCCAGACCGGATTTCCTTCATAGATCCAGTACCCCTTGAGTGAAAAAAAAACTTATTTCCTCTTGAGGAAGGACTTTGTAAGAACAGCAAAGGTGTTTCCTATGTACCTTCTTCAACCCTGTTTTATTTCTTTTCCGTCCATTATAACTTTTTCCCATTTTCCTCACTTGTCTTTTATATTCTTACATTATTTATATTTTATAAGTGCCTTCAATCCTTTTTAAAACTATAGAGATTACAGAGTAAAAACTTGATATCCGGATATTGATTTTTTAATATCATATCATATCTTTATTTTATAGTCATTTGTCTTTGAACTAGTAGTATTCACTTACCTATGGACTCTTTGAAAGATGGACTTTCTTTAATTCTTTCAAAGAAATCTTTTAAATTCACTTCATTATTATCTGTAAAGTCAAAATCAAGCATGCTGACATTAAAAACCTGATACTGTGAATTTCTATATAAAGGATTTTACAATACTTAAAATTCTGTTCTACCTTATTTACAATACTTAAATTTTACAATACTTTTTTTTTTTACAATTTACAATACTTAAAATTCTGTTCTACCTTATTTTCTATCTCAAACAACTGAAAGTATTGCAAAATAATTTTTCATACTTTTAGGAACCGTCTATTGAATAATTAATGATCTTAATAGCTAATTTTCTTGAGTCTATATGTTGGCTAATTGAACATAATTAAAAAAAGAAAAAAAGAACTTACATAATTTTCAGTTCCTTATACAGACTAAGGATCCTTTTATGATTTATATTTATTAACCAAAATCTTCACAATAATTCTATAAATTGGGTATACTTGATATGCCTATCTTTAAAAGATGAAAGCCAAGAGAAATTAAATAAGTTGTCTAGGTCACAAAAGCCAGAAAGTGCTAGAGGATGTGGTATTTGAGCTAAGGTAGTCTCGGGCCAGAGGTCACAATGTTAACTATTACGACACACACACACACACACACACACACACACACTTGAAGTAAGACGCAATAATACTATCATAACAGAAAATATAGAGTTATCAACTACATTAGGGAGACTTTAACTTATAATAAAATGGCTATCTGGGTAGCACAGAAACCATCAGACTACAAATCCCTAGGATGCTGTATGAGCTACACTATTCTACAAATGCATTACTAGGATATATGAACAGGAAATAATAAGTTAAGTGCACACAGAGATCAAGAGTAGAAAACAGTGAGTATTCAGCCTATAACTATTTGGGGATACATATCAGATCCCAAAGTGGCAAGGTGCTTGATTTAAATATTCATGGATATTCATAAATGAAAACTTGGGTCCATGCTACTTGGAGAGTTTGAATTTAGATATCAAATAAAAGCTTAAATCCCTATCAAAATCCCATCCATTTTTTTCAAAGAAATGGAACAAATAATCCTAAAATTTATATGGAACCAGAAAAGACCTCAAATAGCCAAAGTAATATTGAAAAAGAAAGCCAAAGTTGGTGGCATCACAATTCTGGACTTCAAGCTCTATTACAAAGCTGTCATCATCAAGACTGTATGGTACTGGCACAAAAACAGACACACAGATCAATGGAACAGAATAGAGAGCCCAGAAATAGACCCTCAACTCTACGGTCAACTAATCTTCGACAAAGCAGAAAAGAATGTCCAATGGAAAAAAGACAGCCTCTTCAACAAATGGTGTTGGGAAAATTGGACAGCCACATGCAGAAAAATGAAATTGGACCATTTCCTTATACCACACATGAAAATAGACTCAAAATGGATGAAGGACCTCAATGTGAGAAAGGAATCCATCAAAATCCTTGAGGAGAACACAGGCAGCAACTTCTTCGACCTCAGCCGCAGCAACTTCTTCCTAGGAACATCGCCAAAGGCAAGGAAAGCAAGGGCAAAAATGAACTATTGGGACTTCATCAAGATCAAAAGCTTTTGCACAGCAATGGAAACAGTTAACAAAACCAAAAGACAACTGACAGAATGGGAGAAGATATTTGCAAACAACATATCAGACAAAGGGCTAGTATCCGAAATCTATAAAGAGCTTAGCAAACTCAACACCCAAAGAACAAATAATCCAATCAAGAAATGGGCAGAGGACATGAACAGACATTCCTGCAAAGAAGACATCCAGATGGCCAACAGACACATGAAAAAGTGCTCCACATCACTCGGCATCAGGGAAATACAAATCAAAACCACAATGAGATACCGCCTCACACCTATCAGGATGGCTAAAATTAACAAGTCAGGGAATGACGGATGCTGGTGAGGATACGGAGAAAGGGGAACCCTCCTACACTGTTGGTGGGAATGCAAGCTGGTGCAACCACTCTGGAAAACAACATGGAGCTTCTTCAAAAAGTTGAAAATAGAGCTACCTTATGACCCAACAACTGCACTACTGGGTATTTACCCTAAAGAAACAAATGTAGTGATCCAAAGGGGCACGTGCACCCAAATGTTTATAGGAGCAATGTCTACAATAGCCAAACTATGTAAAGAACCTAGATGTCCATCAACAGATGAATGGATAAAGAAGATGTGGTGTGTATATATATATATATATATATATATATATATATACATACACACACACACACACACACACATACATACAATGGAATACTATGCAGCCATCGAAAGAAATGAAATCTTGCCATTTGTGAGGATGTGGATGGAACTAGATGGAGAAAGACAACTATCATATGATCTCCCTGATATGAGGAAGTGGAGATGCAATGTGGGGGGTTTGGGGGGTAGGAAAAGAATAAATGAAACAAGATGGGTTTGGGAGGGAGACAAACCATAAGAGACTCTTAATCTCACAAAACAAACTGAAGGGGGCCGGGGGAGGGGCGTAGGGAGAGGGTGGTGGGGTTATGGACATTGGGGAGGGTATGTGCTATGGTGAGTGCTGTGAAGTGTGTAAACCTGGCGATTCACAGACCTGTACCCCTGGGGCTAATAATACATTATATGTCTATAAGAAAATGTAAAAATTAAAAAAAAAACTTGGATGCTTAAAGAAGTTCAATCTAGTGAAAGGGAGATTAAAACACTGTATTCACTGGCCCAAGTAAACAACAAGGAGACGTAAATCTTCCTAATTCTGAGAGGCAGTGGGGAAAAAAATCTCCTGGGAAGGATCTCCTGCATCTCATGTGGGTTTGGAGTCTAAATTGATACTGTTCTCATGGTATGAGAAACCCCAGGTCAAAACATATAAATTGATTGAGGTCAATAAAAATCTAGAGTACCTGGCAAAGGCAATAACCAAACGGTGCTCGGGAGGCACTCTTAAACCCACACTCGTCAGATTCCCATAGAAAAAACAAGCTGGTTAAGATAAACCCCAAATAAAAAGCCACCTAAAACCAGTGTAACTTATCAGCTCCAAATTAAAGTGTTCCCACATGATTTGATGCTTAAGAGTGAATATATATAGGAAAGGAGATCAAGTATATACTACAAGAAGTTAAAAATGGAAACCACAGATAAATATATGCTCACTTAGAAACAATGACCAAAACTCAGTAACTGTTCTTCTAAAATGTAGTGAAATTTGGGGTATTTCTTTTGGTTAAAAAACAGAATGAGGCAAGTACTATAGAAGGACAGATGAAGGTGATCTCCTCTGAAGAAAGACTGCATATCAAAATGAAGCTGCTGGTATCATGTCTTTGTTTTATCACAATGGAATTTTCCCACCCATGCTTATAAGAAATCAGTAGTAATTACTAAGTAAGCATATATATCTAGATAAGTGTGAATAGAAAGATATGGTCAATAAATACTTATATTAGCAGACTATTTTGGCTCTAATTTGTATCAACCTAAGTCTCCAGTGTGACTGTCCTTAGCATTTTACCCACATATATATGCTCTAAGACTGTTTCTCATTAACAGGGAAAAATGAAAAGGACCTCACGCCAAAATAATCCTCACCATTGATGTCGCAACACTGGAGGGCTTCACTGATGTCCTCCTCAGTCAAATTGACATTCAAACTTTCCAGGGCATGCTCCATGCTAGGTATATCAATGTTGCCATTATCAACACTTGACAAGATATGAGCAGCTTCTTTAATCTCTACAAAGATAAATAAATATATGTAAGATACTATTGTTTAAAAAGTGCAAAATAGTTTGTCCAAAGTCCATTACAGGTGAATTCTCGAATTAAGTATATATATTAAACTAAAAGAAAAAAACACAAAATATTTTCCAATAACCCACTTATTTCAAGCAGCATTTAAAACCAAAAAATTACATGCCAGAGAGAATATAATGAGTTATCTGAATCCATTAATCCACTAAATACTGAATGAGCTGTAAGCTTTTCTTAAATAATAGTTAAATCCTTCACATGTAGATATAAAGATTTTTATCAACTGATAAAGTAAACAAAAAAAGGCTAAAATTTGAGATTAAAGCTCTTGATCCCCAGGGCCACCACCAGTCTATATTGTGCTTTTGTGTGATTGAGAAAGGGTCTCCTTTGTATGTATCTATTACAAAGAGGCACACCTTCCTCTGGGCAACTGAAATCTAGCACTGGTGGTCCAAGTCTGAAGAGCACAGTGAAATATGGAGTGCATTTCAGTCTCTACTTGTACCCTACATCCAGGCATCTTTGTGCAAGGCAAAACTCATACAACCAAATGGAGTAGTCCTGTTGATACCACACCAATTTAAAATATAAAACATATCATTATTGGGTTTTTCAATTTTTCATCAATACCATTTCCCACTCTCTTAATCCCAAAATGAAGTCATTGTGCATGTTTCCACAGTCTGAAAATTATTGCGTTATACCAACAGATCTAAACCTTCACCTGGAGAGAAAACATAATACCATTTAAGACTTTTGTTCATTCTACTAATATTTGTTTTGCAGCTACCGAGACCAATAATGAAAATTTCCGCCCTTTCCTCAAAGAGTTTCCTGTAAAAAAGTTTCCTGTGAATTCCCAGAAAACAAAGACTGCATCTGTCATGTCTATAAATAAAATGATAATACACCATACAGTTGGTATGATGAGAAAAATATGCACAAGATATTATAAAAGCACTGAGACAGTTCACCTACAACTCTGAAAAGTCTTATGGGATGAGAAGTGACATTTGAGATGAGTTTAGGGGAAAAAATGTGAGTTTGTCTGACAGGAAATGTAAAGAAAGGAAACAGCACATACAAAGACATGGAACCAAAAGCAAATAGAGCCAGTTTAAATTGTAGTAAGTACTATGGCTACAGAATAAATACAAATGCAGAAGTGATGAGAGATGAGAATAATGAGATAATAAAGTTTTATTGTCATTGATTCATTCCATAAATATTTATAATTATATGAGTTGATAACATAAAAGATTTGGAAAAATACCTAGCATAGTAAATATTATATAATATTAATTTTTTTTAAAGATTTTATTTATTTATTTGACAGAGAGAAATCACAAGTAGGCAGAGAGGCAGGCAGAGAGAGAGGGAAGCAGGCTCCCCACTGAGCAGAGAGCCCAATGTGGGGCTCGATCCCAGGACCCTGGGATCATGACCTGAGCCGAAGGCAGAGGCTTTAACCCATTGAGCAACCCAGGCACCCCATATGATATTAATTATTAATAGTAACTACTCCTAAAAGCTTGCTGAAAGCCAGGATTGTGCTAGGATCTAGGAAAACAATATTAGGATATGGAGCAAAGTAGAGATGTGGTCCTTGGTCCAATAACCCTTCCAGGCATGTAAGAGAAAGAATCATTAACCAAATAATTAAAACTATGAGTGGTAAACAGTCAGATTTTAACACGGGCAGAGGACTCTGAAGAAAACATTACAAATGGCCAACAGACACAAGAAAAGATATTCAACATCACTAATCTCAGGGGAATGCAAATCAAAATCACAATGAAGTATCACCTTAACACCTGTCAGAATGGCTAGAATCAAAAACATAAGAAATAACAGGTGCTGGCAAGGATGTGAGGAAAAAGGAGCCCTTGTGTACTGTTGGTGGAATGTAAATTGGTACAGTCGCTATGGAAAATAATATGGAGATTCCTCAAAAAATTAAAAATAGTAATACCATAGAACCCAATAATTTCACCACTGGGTATTTACCCAAAGAAGACAAAAACACTAATTCAAAAAAATATACACACTCCTATGTGTATTGCAGTATTACTTACAAAAGTCAAGATATGAAAGTATCTCAAGTGTCCATCAGTAGGTGAATGAATAAAGATGTGGTATATTATGGAATATGACACAGCCATGGAAAAGGATGAGACTTTTTTTTTTTTTTTGCCATTTTGCCAACATGGATGGACCTAAAGTGTATTATGCTAAGGAAATATGTCAGACTGAGAAAAACAAATACCATATAATTGTACTCATATGTCAAATCTAAAAAACAAAACAAATAAAAAAAACAAAGAAAAGAATCAGAGGGTGCCTGAGTGGTTCAGTTGGTTAAGCATCTGCCTTCAGCTCAGGCCAGGATCTTGGGATTGAGCTCCCTCTCCCTCTGCTGTTCCCCCTGCTTGTGCTCTCTCTCTCTCTGTCAAATAAATAAATAAAATCTTAAAAAAAAAAAGAAGAAGTAGAATCAGACATAAAATACAGAGAACAAACTGATGTGTGTCCAGAGAGAAGGTGGGTAGGAGGATGGGCAAAATGGGTGAAGGGGAATGGGAGAGACAGGCTTCCAGTTATGTAATGGATATGTCATGGCACAGTGTAGGGAATATAGTCAATGATATTGTAATCACGTTGTATGGTGACTGATGGTAGTTATATTTGTGGTGAGCATGGCATAATGTATAGAGAAGGTGAATTACTATGTTGTACGCCTGAAGCAAATTAACATTGTATGTTCAGGATACTCAAAGAATTTTTCATGAAAAATTGCATTATTTTGATCCTAATAAATTAAGATGATTTAAGTTATTTAACATTTTTGTTACTTTATTTTTTTCTAAGTAAGCTCTATACTCAATATGTGTCTTGAATTCCTAACCCTGAGATCAAGAGTCATATGCTCTACTGACTGAGCCAGGCAAATGACCTTAATTTTTGTTACTTCATAAGGTAAAATATACTGAGCGTTTCTAGTATCATTTAAAAAATATGAATGAGTACTTACAATATGAAACAAATGCTATGAATGAGACATGGTTTAATGAAAGCATATTAACAAAGGAAGTCGACCTAGACTAGCAGATAACGATTGACTCCCCTAGAGGAATCTGACATGTATCTGAAAGATGAGTTATCTCGAACTAGGCAAAGAGGGTCGGGGAAAAATATTTCAGGGAAAAAATATACAAAAGCTTTGTGGTGGGAGGAAAAGAGAGACCGAAGAAAATGAAAGAAAGACAATGTATTTGAAAGTATAGAAAACAAGGATAATGGTACAAGATTGTGTTAGAGTACTAGGACATATAGGATGGATTTTGATCTTTAACAGCAATGGAAAATGTTTAAAAAGTTATAAATAGGGAGATATAACATAGTCAGATTACTTTTTTGAAAAAATATTACTCTGACTGGAGTGGGAAAAATGGACTAGGAATCCATTGGTACCTGGCAATGATTCCTAAAGAGTAACTCTTTTATAGAGAATGTTTTCTTATACACATATAAAGTTCTTTCCATCTGCTTTTGCTAGTCTCAGATTTGAAGACAAAGCCTCTTTCTTAAAATCTGCAAATTTACAGAGAGAGATTATGCCATAAGGAACAGCATCCTGATTTTATCCAGTTTGAAAGAAAGCCTAGACTAAATACTTCATCTCTCAATAACATTTCCCATTGACCATTCCCTTCCTCTCAAAATCATCCACTGGCTTCCAAAATATTTTTTCTATTCATCTTCCTCTTACTTCTTAGAGTCCATGGATTTGCCAACCTCCACCAAGCTCCTTAAAAGTGACTGAGATTCTAATGTCATAAATGGTTTCCTTTCTCCCAAAGAGGGCAGGTTCATCTCCAGGCCCATATATTCAATAAAATGTTTATTAGTCTGGATTGTCCTTCTCTAGTTCTGCATACTTACCTATCTATCTAATCCTGGAGCTTCTCCTAAGGACAAGTTGCAGTTATACCCTTCATTCTATACACTTTCTACAAAAATGCAAATTGCTACAGAGATCTATTTGAGGGACAAGTTTTAGAAATATGTCCATTTGCATAGATGGACCATATTACAGTTAGAGAGACGTTTAGAATAACTCACAATTAGTCCAGATATTACCTTAAAACAAAAGGAGGTTAGAATAAAAACACATTATATTTACCTTAACTTTTTTACTTGTTCGTAACAAGATTTAAAAAAAAAACTAAGCTATGAAAAAGTACTTTCAAAATAGTAGGTTTGGCAATTTTATAAGATGATTCTAAAACAGGATTTCTCAACCTCAGCAAAATTGCATCTGGGTCCTGATAATTATTTGGGGGAGTACTGTCCTAGACACTGTAGGATGGCTAGCAGCATCCCTTGTTTCTACTCACTACATGCCAGCAGTCCTCACCCATCAGTTTTGACAATCTAAACTGTCTTCACACACTGCCAATTGTTCCCTGAGAGGCAGATCTGACCTTGTTTTTTTAGCTGAAGCTAAATTTAAAGGCAAGAAATGGCTTTCTAAATATGGATAAAGTCCATCTGGATATATTCCAGCTGAGAATATAGATGGGTCAGGTAAATTCTTTGTAAACAGAGCAAAGAGCAGCTCAACACTTACATATGAGTGTTATTTAGAAAAATGTTTTAATTATTCAACAATAACTTGTACTTTTCAAAGGGCCTTTCACCTTAAAAAAAAAAAAAGCTAGAAAACGATTAAGACCTCTCTAAAGTTCATAGAAGGAAAGGGATTAACTTTGAAATGAAATTACTCTAGAAAGAAATATTTCAAAGCCATACAACAACATATATAAATACTTGAGACCGACTTTACAATCTAGTCCAAGAGATCATCCAGGAATTTGATACTGTAATAACTAAATGGACATATCTGTGGATATAGAATATAAGGTATATCCCTAAATTTGGTCTGCAGTAAATCACATTTCAATACATTTATGGTATTATTTAGGAACTAAATATTATAATATTAACTAAATATCATTAGGAACTAATTATTAACATTTAACTAGTATTTTGGTAAAATATTTAAAAATCCTTGGATAAAATTTTAGAAGAAATTTTTATTACAAGTTGCTCAATCAACTCACCCTCAACAATGGACTCATCCAGTATTTTCTGAAGACTATTATCAGTGAAATAAATTCCATTGATATTTCCAGGTACATCTGCATATTTGTCCTTATCAGACTGATTACTTTCTTCCATAGAATCCAATGTATTGATGATATCATTCAATGCTACAAACACAGAAAATATACATTCAACATGTACTTCAGTCCATAGAGCCAAATCTTTGGAACATAACAATAAAATTGATGGACTCTTTGAGATTTGCACTGTCCAAAATGGCAGCCACTACTCATATGTGGCCATTTAAATAAATAGAACAATCCATTCTCCACTATAGTTTTCTATAGCCCCTCATCTTTATTCTTTAAATTATTTTGTTAAAACTCTGGGTTCTGGGTGAGCTATTCCTGTATGAAGAAAAAAGTACACCAGAGTTTCTCTAGTTATCAATAATGAGCTCACCATTTCAGTAAAAAATACCCTCCATTCTTCACAACTGCTCTCAAACCCCAATCTTTCCCTTTCCACTTTCCTTCCCTACACTTTTTAATCTTGTCACCTCATTTCACCCAATTTAGAGGATCAGCAAAGCCTATTATGCATAGCACATTAACATAAAACATCTAGATTAGGCAATCCATGGCTGACCTCCCTTAATTAAAAAGCAAAACAAGACTTCAGGGGCACCTGGGTGGCCTATTCAACTGGGCATCTGATTTTTGATTTCAGCTCAGGTCATATCTCAGGGTCTTGGGACAGAGCCCCATGTTGGGCTCCAAACTCAGCATGGGGTCTGCTTGGGATTCTCCCTCCCTCTGCTCCTCCCCACACTGGCTCTCTCTCTCTCTCTCTCACAGGCTCACTCTCTCTCTCAAATAAATAAATGAATAAATTTTAAAAATCTTTAAAAAAAAACCACCTTCATTTTGAAGTATATATCCAAAAAATCATCTCTTGGGATTCATTAAGAGAAATGTATAATAAATTACTTTAAATTAGCCAGCTTATGTAGGAGTAGTATTTAACACTTTCTGTTGTTTCATGATTGAGTCATTAGTTATTGGTAAAACGTTTCAAAAATAGGCCACATGAGCAACGGCTGAAGGGAAATATGAGTCTAGAGAAAAGATGATTTGACATGAAATGAAGAAAATAAGAGCTCTCTTCACATCTCTGGAGGGCTCCTGATAGAAGGAAGAGTCCAAATGTTAAATATGGTTTGGGAATGGAATTATAAGGCAGGATTTCCACGAAAAATGTGGAATAATTGACTAGTTCCACAGCTGTCCCAAATTATGGAATGGGCTGCTTCAAAAGGTCATAACTAGGAGGAGCCACTGATTTCTGTACATTGACTTTATACCCTGCCACGTTACTGAATTGCTGTATGAGTTCTAGTAGTTTGGGGGTGGAGTCTTTTGGGTTTTCCATATAGAGTATCATGTCATCTGCAAAGAGCGAGAGTTTGACTTCTTCCTTGCCAATTTGGATACCTTTTATTTCTCTTTGTTGTCTGATTGCTGTTGCTAGG